>JAIUJO010000018.1:5834590-6122090 GCA_023846275.1 Vanilla planifolia
TTTGAGATGTATATTCTATTATGTAACTCTGATTCTCCAATCATTTAACCTTTACATCACTTTTATGTGTTTTTGTTAGATTGTTAATTTATCTCATTTTAACTTATAATCATTACATTTAATTAAAATTAAAATTATAAATTATTATTGCTTATCATTTTTTAATTTGGTAATTCATAGCATTGAAGATGGAGTATAATTGAGATGAAATAAATTTGAATGAATTTATCTCATTGACCTCAATAATTAAATAATATTTCAAATTTTTAATTTTTCTATGGTTTTGGAAAACTTTATAGGACATTACAATTCCTAAATGCATTAACAAACCAAGATGTTGCAGTAAATTGCATTAAAATCTTGGAATGAAACTTTCCTTTATAAATTATCTCATTTTTGCAAATGTTTCACTTTGATTTTGTTGCATTATTATAAGACTAATTCACCTCAGTTGTGATCCTTACATCAGGTCTATTTGGTTAGTTAACAGTGTTAATATCGTTTCGTTTTTGAAATATACTTCTATAACATTAACAAAATAATTTATTAGCATTAATGTATAATTAATTAGTTAGTTCATGACAATTCTAGATAATGTTCAATGGAGACAAAACAAACATCGTTGGATTCCTCTTAACAAGCTCCATGGAACTAAGCATTCATTTTTATATTTGTTAATATATTATTTTCTTTTTTTATATGCTTTATGAGATATTTTTGTACATCATTTTATAAAGTAGATGCTCCACTCAATGTTCTTTGTTTCAAGGAATATAACTATCTCATATAACTTATCTATTTTGTGGAAATTTTTAATTTTGATTTTGCTATATTACTAGGTAACTCTTTTTGTCTGCTTTGTCAAAAGTTTATATTGCTTTGATTTTTTTATTAAGTTTATTAAATTAATTTGATTTTTATTTATCATATGTTTACTTAATATTATAGCAGTAATTTATTATTATTTACACATATTTATTTTGATAATTTTTTGTAGTTTCAAATGAGGTCTGATTAAGACAAACAAAATATCACTTGACTCATCTCGATTGGTTCTATAAAAAAAATTTTTAAATAGTTCTAAATGTTTTCTTTTGGAGTGTTTTCCACTTTTTATGAGATATTGTAATTTGTAGCTATTAGACAATGTAGGGTATTATTTTCAGTCTCCTTAGTATCTTCAAATTTAGCATTCATATAAAATTTATCTCATTTATTCAAATATTTTCCTTTTATTTTGTTATAGTAGTGTGTAACCTTAGTTCTTCTGAAGGGTGACCTGTACAATAGATTCATTTAGTTGAATTATATGGCTTCAAGTTTTCTCATTTTAACTTCAATATATATTTACTTAATATTAAAATATTAATTTTTTACTATTTTTGTTGAAAAGTAGCTTTCCCATAAAATTGATTCAGTTTTTAAGACTTTATCTCTTTGATTACGTAATATTACTATAAAACCATAAATCACCAACATTAAGTTCTTTACATTGCATTAATTTTAATGCATTATATTGTTTCTATTTATCTTATTTTAATATTTCATTAAATGATATCAAAATAATAATAAGGTGTTATTATTTATTTTGAATTACATTAGTAATTCATTGGAATTATGAATAATATTCAAATGAGATGAAACAAGTATAATTGAACTCATCTTGATGAGCTCTAAAAAATAAAAATTTCATTTTATATTTTTTTTTAATTTATTATTTTGGCATAATTTACAGCATGTTTTTTTTTTTACTTTATTTTATGATAGTGGAATTTCTACTCAATCTCCCACCTATCATGGAATGTGACTTTTCGATATAATTTATTTGATTACTTTAAATTTTTTGATTTGAATTCATCGTATTATAGTGAAAATCTAGCTCTTCTCTTATGTGACCTTCACATCACTTTTATTATGCTAATTTTATTTCAATAACTTATCAATTTTCAAATTTAATATACATTGACTTCAAACATTGTAAGATCCTTCTTAATGAGCTCTAATAAATTAAATATTCAATTTTTATATATTTGAAATGTTTTTATTTTTAAGGGTTTTGATATGCTTTATGAGGCTTTTTGATTTGTGACTTATTTAATGGTTGAAAATGTCACAGTTGATCTACTTTGCATCTTGAAATGTTAAATTCCCAATAAAATTGTACCATTTCTTCCAATATTTTTCTTTGATTTCAATACAATATTTTGAAAGTCTCATTCTCCACTTTTGTGACCATTACATCACTTTCATATGATTATATCATACAGTTTTAATTTAACTCATTTCAATTTTAATATATATTTTCTTACTATTATAGTAATAATAACTTATTATTATTAATGTTTAATTATTTAGGTAAGTCATAATAATTCAAAGTTAGAACCAATCAACATGATACAATAATTATTGGTCTAGTCTACAGAAGTATATCCAACTAGCTATTATTTTTTACATTTTTTAAAACATGTTTTATATTATTTAGGCACATATTATACGAGATGATGTTACACTAAGTCTGTTTAGTAAATTGAAGAACAACTTTCTTGTATAATGTACATCTTTAAATTAAATTGTTCCCTTTTGATTTGGCTATATTACTGTGAAACTCAAATTTCCTTTTGTTTTACCTTTACATCGCCTTGATTTAGTTATATTACAATGTTTCGATTTTTCTCATTCAAGATTTAAATTTTTTTCTTAAGTTTAAAATACCAATTTTTTAATATTTATGTTTATTTACTTTTCTAATTGAAAGTAATTATTATAAAGGCCTAATGGTGACAAAGCAAAAGTTGTAGGACAACCAGAGCTCTAACCAATTAAATATTATTCTTTGTATGATTTCAATTGTTTTATTTTCTTGGGTTTTGATTTGTTTCATGAGCAATTTGAATTACTACCATATTTTATGACAAAGAATATTATACTCAATCTCTTTAGTATATTAGAATTTAACTTTCTAGTAATAATTATCTCATTTTATAAAACTTTTAACTTTGATTAAGTTATATTATATTGTAACTCTAATTCTCCTTTCATTTGATGGTTACATCATATTGATTTGACAATATTATTTTATTTTTATTTTTCTTATTTATGCTTAAGTAAATATTTGTTCAATAATAAAATAATTGCTTTTTATCATCTATGCCTAATTATTTTTGTAATTTGTAATAATTAAGTAGAATGTCTAATTTAGGCAAAATAATCATTAGACTCTATTGAATGTGCTTAATGTAATAAAATTACTTTAATGTTTTCAAATTTTGACTTTTTAAGATTTTTTCATTCTTTATGAGTAATTTTGATTTGTACCAAATTCGGGGACTAAGGTGTTACATGGGGTGTCCTTTGCAACTTCAACTGCAATGTTTTCATATAATTTAGCTCATGTGTTCAATTTTTTTGAATTGAGTTGGTTATATTGTTTTCCCACTCTAAATCTCGTCAAATAAATCCTTTGCAAATCATCGATTTAGTTATATTAATTACATCAAGATATCTCATTTTACCATTTATATACGCTAACTTAATATTAAAGTATGATTTATTAATATTTATGTTTATTCACCTTCGTAATTAATAATAATTTCAAAAAATATTATGATGCAGTTGATGCAAGAATTATTAAATTCTCCTTAACCAGCATTATCAATTAAAACGTTTATTTTTAATTATTTTTTAAACTACTTTATTTTCTAAGTTTTGGTTCATCATGTGAGGCATTTTAATTTGAATCTTATCTTATCTTATGAGACCTTTACATTACTTTTATTTAGACATATTACATTGCTTTAATTTGTCTTCTTTTAGCTTTAGTAAAGACAAACTTAATATTAGAAGATTAAATTATTATTAATTATGTTTTTTTTAAAAAAATTCATATTAATTCCTAATAATTTCAATTGGAAATGTAACAAATTTGATTGGACTTATAAAGATGACATTTTTTGAAAAAATATTTATTTTTATGTTTTTTTATTTTTTTATTTTTAAGGGTTTTTGTTTATTTTATGACATATTTAGAAAGGTATCAAATTTTGTGATCAAGCATGTTACACTCAAACTCTATAGTAACTTGGAAAGGAACTTTTGTTTGTTATTTATCTCATCTCTTTAAATTGTTTGCTTTGAGTTGGATATATTAAAATGTAATTTTAAATCTCTTGTATTGTGACCATCACATCACTTTACATTGGTTATATTACATTGCTTAATTTACCATATTTCTTCCTTAATATATATTAACTTAAAATTGAAATAATAACTTATTTTTATTTAAACTTATTTTAATTGGTGGTTAGCATTAGTTGTTATTGAGGCCCCTTATAGATAAAGTAAACGTCTTGAAGTCATCTCAATGTGTTTTATTTATTTAAGTATTTATTTTTATATTATTTTACATACTTAATTTTTTAACACTTTGACAAGTTTTATTAAACATTTTGATTCAAACTTGATATCACAACCAAGTATGTCATGCACAAACTCCATATTGCCTTGCAATGCAAGCTTCTCATACAAATTATCTAATTCAATCAAATTTTTCATTTTTAGTGGGTTATATTACAATATAACTCTAAATATGCTCTCATGTGACCTTCACATCATATTGATTTTATAATATTAACTTCCATCAACTTATTTTATCTCAACTTTAATAAATATTTATTTAATATTAAAACTATAATTTTTAGGTATGTATACTTTTTTTGTTTGCTAATTAGTAATAGTTCATAATTAGTTATGATAGAGATGAAATAATTATTATTGGACTCATCTAATTGAAAGCTATCCAACTAAAAATGAATTTTATATTTTTGAAAATTTTGTTTTCCATGGCTTTAAAATGTTATTCTAGACATTAAGATTCATTCTTGAATTGATAGTTAATATTGTTTCCCTCAGTCACTTTAATATCTTGGAATGAAACATTCATGTACAATTTATCTCATTTATTATAATGTTTTTGATTCATTCGGTTACTTTGTAATGTAACTATAATTCTCTTGTCATATGATTGTTGCATCACACTAATTTAATTGTATGATATTGAGCTTTAATACATATTTTTATGATATTTAATTATTACTTCTGTATTTTTATTCTTATTTCATTCTATAATTCATGATAACTCTACACGAGGTTAGATTAAGACATAAGAAATGTTATTCGATTTTTCTCAATAAATTTTATCCAATAAAATATTTTTATTCGTACCAACTTTGACAGTCATGGATGTCGCATCCAATCTAAATTCCTTAGAAAATGATTTTCTTATACAATTTGACTCATTTATTTAAATGTTTCACTTTGATATGTTTTATTACTATATAACTATAAATCTCTTATCTTCTGACCTTTACATGAGTTTTATTTACATTGATTTCTTTACTTTAATTTTTCTTGATTTAATTTTAATATATATTTACTTAATATTAAAATAATAGTATTTTAATATTTATTCTTATTTATTTTAATTTTACTTTTTAAGGCATATGAGAAAAAGTTTTCTTTATAAACCAAATCATTGCTAATGAAATGCTTAATGAACTTGAACAATATTTTAATATCTAAAAAATGCCACATGGTATTTTGTTAGTTAAAACTCTGTTGGCAACATATTACGAGTTAGTATTACTAAAAATTAAAAATTCTTCCAAGTAAGCTAAACGCTCCTTTGCTGTCATTTTTTCTTTTATCTTCATAAATTTGACCTCATTAAGTCCTATTGTATTTAGTAACAACAAATGAACTTGTGTATTTTTGTCAAAAATATTTCTCCCTCTTATATATTTCTTTTCATTTATGTTGGGTTGCTAGAATTTGTGAAAACACATATTTAGTTTCATCTCCTAAAACATTTTGTGATAGAGCTCGTAAAAGCATTGGTTGGAGGTGAACTGTAGGAAAAAATCTCAAGTAAGATTAAGGAGAAGCATAAAGAAAACCTCATGTGTTTTGGAGGTGAACTATATGTAAAAACCTAAACTTTTGATGTACCCTTTTAATTTCTTTACAAATTTTATGTTGATAAAAATTTTAAAATTAATAAATTTGTTTTAAAAAAATAAATTATTTTATATACAATATTTGCAAAAAATATATATTTTACAAAATTAATAAAAAAATTTTAGAACACATGATTCATTCAACTCTTGAGGGATTTGTACACACTTATTTTACTTTAGAAAGAACACTTGACATCAGTAGTATGTTGGATTGTAGTAATTTCAGACAACTTATCTTATTTCTTAAAATTATTTTCTTTGATTTGCATGTGTTATAACATAAGTCTAATTCTTATCTTGTTTGAACTTCGCATTGTACTGTGTTTGTTATATTATATTATTTCAATTTATCTAATATTAGTGTTAATGTATATTTAGTTGAGATCAAAATAATACTTTATTATTATTTATGCTTATCTAGTTTTGTAATTCATAATAAATATAAAATGGGACATATCAAGATGAAAGAAATTCCATTAGCAGACATTACTAGATATTTCAATTTTATAAATAATTTAGTAATAGAAAATGTTATAGTAAATCCCTGTTATATCTTAGAATACATCTTTCTTACCTAATTTATCTGGCTGGCTTCAAATCTTTTTGTTTGATTAGGTTATATTACTATAAAACAATAATTTTCCTTTCAAGTGAATCTTATATTACTTTGCTTGGCTTATATTAAATTAATTAACTTTACCATATTTTAGTATTAATATATAATAACTTATTATTGAGAAAATCATTTTTTTATTTTTTTTATTTACTTTAGTAATTCGCATTAATTTCAAACAATGTGTGATAGTGACAAAATAAGTATTATTGGACTCATCCTTCTGAGTTTTTTCTAATTAAAATATTTTTTTAATTGTAAGCATTTTATACTCAAATGATTTGGTATGCTTTACAAGATATTTTGATTTGTACATACTTCTAAGATAAAAAATATTACACTCGATCGGTTTAAAATCTTGGAATGTAAATTTCTTATAAAACATTAAATTTTCATATTTAATAACTATTTTTCTTTAATTTCATTGTAATCTTATTTGACTCTAAACGTTTTATCATTTGAACTTTACATCACAATGACTTTTCCATATTATATTGCTTCTTTATATTTCATTAAGGCTTTAATATATATCTTTACTTAATATTAAAATATTTAATTTCATATTGTTTATTATTTTTTACTTAAGCTTTTTGCAATAAAACAAAGTAAGTTCGAATGGAGACGAACGTTATTGAACTCAACTTGACGAGCTCTTTGAATTGAAATTAAACTTTTCTGTGCATTTTCTAACACATTGTAATTCTTAACTAATTAGATGATTATTGATGTCAGAATATATGTCTTTATTATCATAGAATACAACTTTCCTACATAATTTATCTTGTCTCTTCAAATCTTTTGTTTAGATTTTATTACATTATTAAAAAATTTTAATTCTATATCTATGACCATTACAATAATTTCATTTGGTTATATTGCATTGCTTCATTTTATCTTATTTCAACTTTAATGTATATTTACTTAATGTTAATGAAAAAAATTTTCCAATACAATTTATGTCATTTCTTATAATATTTTACTTTGACTTAGTTATATTACTATGTTTTTCTAAATCTCTTTCCATGCAACGTTGACATAATATTAAATTCATTATATTACATTACTGCAATTAATCTTATTATTATTTGTCTTTAACTACTTAAGTATTCATAGAAATTTTAAGGAACTTTAATGAAATGAAACAAATGTCATTGGACTCAGGTCGATCAATGTTGTCCATTTAAATATTGATATTTATGACTTTAAATATTTTTTCTATAAGTTTTGATTGCCTTAAAGGACATTTTGATTCATACTTGTTTTTTTAACAAAAAAGTAATATTTGATTTCTTTATTATCTTGGATTTTAGGTTTCTAATAACATTTTTCTAATTTCTTCAAAAGTTTTTCTTTCATTTAATTATATATGTTATCTCAATTTATCTCATTTGAACATTAATAATTATATTTCTTAATATTGAAATAACAATTTATTATTACTATTTTGCTTTAGTAATTTGCAGTAATTCTAATTGAGTTCTAACTGAGACAAAACAAAGGTTTCTATTGTCTCGATGAGCTCTTTCAAAATAAATATTGTTTTTAAATTTCTAGATATCCTATTCGATGGGTTTTTGGCATGCTTTGTGAGGTATGTTTATTTATATTTGATTTAAAGAATGGGAATGTTAAATACAATAAGCTTATTATTATGGAATGCTGTTTCACCTTTGCAATTTATCATATTTTATCATGTATTTTGGATTTATTTTATTATATCACTACTTTACATTATTTCTCCTCATGTGCAACCGTTATATTGCAATATTTTTTTGTATTAAATTACTTTTATTTAACTTATTTAATAACTAAAATATATTTATAAAATATTAAAATATGATTTGTTTCTATTTGTGATTAATTTATTTTATAGTTAATAGTAATTTAGTAGGAGGTCTGATCAAGGACCAACAAATGTCATTAGACTCATCTAAACATGCTCTTTCCAATTAAATATTTATTTTCAAATTTTTTAAATTTTTTAGTTTCGGCTTTGATTTTGTTCTATTACTTCAAGACTATATCTGACCGTTTATGTGACCTTTGCATTATTATTGTTATATTATGTGGCATTATTTATATTTTACACTTTTCAACTTTAATATATACTTCCCAAATATTAAGATAGTAATTTAATAATATTTTCTTTTAATTTGTTTGGTAGTTTTTGAAAATTACAAATGAGGTTCAAAAAAGAAGAAATAAAAATTATTGTGCTCATCTCTCTGAGCTCTAACCACGTAAATATTAATTTAAGAAATTTTAAATAATTTTTCTTCAAGGGTTTTGGAAAAATTCGTAAAAGGATTGAATTCATACCTATTTTAATGATTAACAATATTTTAACTTGACCTCCCATGCATCTTAGTATATATCTTCTTAGTTAATTTACGTTATTTTTCAAATTCTTTGCTTTAATTGTTTTTTATGTTAATATGAAAGTCTAATTCACCTTTCTCGTGGCATTTGCATGACTTTGAGTTAGTTATATTATATTTTCTTTATGTTGTCTTTTAGCTCTAATAATTATTTACTTTATATTGAAGTAGATTTTTTTTATTTTTGTCAAATTATTTTTGTAATTTGATGTACTAACAAATGAGGTCTAATTAAGACAAGAAATATCATTTAACTAGTCTCGATTAGTTTTAACAAGTCAACTGTTCATATTTATACGTTATAATATTATATTTTCTTAAATTCAAGCATTATAAGACATTTTGTTTTGTACCAACTTTGACGATAGAGGATGTTACAATGAATCTCCTTGGTATCTTGCAAGTAACTTAGTCATGCAAATTATCTCAATTTTAAAACTTTTTTTGTTATATTTCAAAGTTACTCTCAATCAACTATTATGTGCCATTTAAATTTTTTTGATTCCATTTTAGTTTCAGTGCCTCAATTTATCATATTTTAGATTTTATATACATCTACTTAAACTTGAAATAATAATTTATTTTTATTTTTTCTTATTCTTTTCATTAATTCAAATTAATTCCAATTTCCATCTGATAGTGACAAAACTAATATCATTTCACATGCCTGAATGAGCTTTGTCTTACAAAATATTCACTTCATAAATTTTTAAAAAATTTAATTTTCTAGTGTTTTGGCAATATATTTTGAGACATTTTGATTTGTGTCTAATTAAAATATTAAAGATGTTACGCTCAACATAGTTTGTATCTTAGGATGCAACTTTTTTTCATAAAACTTATCTCATTTTTTCAAATCCTTTGCTTTGATTTGGTTATATTATTATGAAATATGTAATCTCTTCCTATGTGATATTTGCATCAATTTGATTTTTTTAAATTAAATTAATTAAATTTATCTTATTTTTATTTTAATATACATAAACTAATTATTAAAAAAATGTTTTGCACTTATTGAATTTGGTTCACAATAGTCATTCCAGATGACATCCAATTAACACAAAATAAGATTCATTGGAATTTTTTTGACTAGTTCAATCATATTGAATATTATATTTATATTTCTAAATATTTATTTTCATGAGTTTTTGTATTCTTTTTGAGACATTTCAATCTTTCTCTGAAAGATAATCAAAGATTTATAGTTGATCTTCTGAGTACCTTGGAATGCAACCTTCATATAAAACTTATCTCATCTCATAAGATATTTTATTTTGTTTTGATTATATTTATTTGTAAATATAAATCTACACTTGTCCAAATTTTATTTTCCATGAATTTGGTTATATTACATTGAATTAGTCTATCTCATTTAGGTTATAATATGTACATTTACATAATATTAAAATGATAATTTTTTTCTTTTTTAGTTTATTTTAGTTATTTGTGTTGATGTGCACTATGCAAAAATGTAATTTATTTTATTTTTAAATATTTTATTTCATTGTTTTTCACATGCTTTATGGTTATTTCTATTCATACCATATTTAATAGTTATGGACCATACACGTGACCTCTTTGTTAGCTTAAAATATAAAAATTTATTGTACAACTTGCCTTATTTACTAAATTTTTTTTTGTTTTTGTTAGATTTTATTATTATTTAACACTAAACCTGTTCTCATGTGACCATTGTTTATCACATTCATTTGGATATATTATATTGGGTCAATTCATTTCCTTTAACCTTAAAGATAAATTTCCTTAATATTTAAAAAATTTTAATATTTTTTTAACATATTTAATTTTTTAATTCATAGTAATTATTATTAAGACAGAATCCAGAATTGAGAAAAAATTGTTGTTGTTGAACTCATTTTGAATTGTGTTTTCCAATTAAATATTTTGTTCTATGTTTTTTAAGTATTTAATTTCTTATTTATTTGCGTCTTTTATTTGCAATTCAATATGAGGTTAATTGGAGAAGAAATAATCTCTGTTAAACTCATCTTACTGTGCTCTCATAAATTTGATATTTATTTTGGAATTTTTATATAAATTTTATCTTATATTGTGACACACTTTATGATGCATTTTAACTCAAACTTTTTTGACAAGGAATGTTACACCCAAGTCCGACTGTCATGGAATTCAACACATGTAATATTCTTATTTCTTCAAAGTTTAAGCTATGATTTGGTTACATTACTATAAAACACCATCTATAGTTTCATGTCGATTAGATTATTTTGATTTATTATATTACATTTAATCAATTTATATCATTATTGCTTTATTATATATTTATTTAATAGTAAAGTAATTATTTATTGCTATTTGTGTTTATTAAAATTGGTAATTCATAGCAATTCATCCTACTGAGTACTATCCAATTAAATATATATTATTATTTTTTAAATTATTTTATTTTATATATTTTTTTAATTTATTAATGAGTCATTTTGATTAGTATGGATTTAACAATTTTATGATGTTGTCCTTCATCTTTCTTAATTTCTCAAAAATTTAGTTTCTCATGTAATCTATCTTATGTTTTTCATATTTTTTTTGATGTGCTCAAATTACTCTGAAACATAAATTCTCCTCATTACTGACCTTAATATTTCCTTTATCTATTTGTATTACAATACTTCAACATATTTCCCTTCAACATTAATATATATGTAATAATTGTAATAAATAAGTAAAATTATTTATATTTATTTCATTTCTAATTCACAATAATTCAATACATAGTCCAATCAAAATAAAACAAATGGTTGGAATTATCTTAATGAGCTCTATCAAAATAAATAATTATTTTTTTACTTTTTTAAAATTTATTTTATAGGATTTTTTCATACTTTAAGAGAAAATTTTATTTGTACATGATTTTATTATCAATGAAGACACGCTCTATCTCTATGCTATCTTGGAGTGCAAGTTTTTCATGTAATTTATTTGATTTCATTCAACTTTTTGCTTTGAATTGGCTATGGAACCAAATAACTCAACTTCTCCTCTCTTCTGGTAATATCATTTCTTTTATTTTGTTATGTTAAATTACTTCAATTTAACACATTTTAGCTTTAATTAGCACTTAATTTATATTAAATGAACATTTTTTTAAAAATATTTTATTATTTTAATGTTTTAACATATATTATGAGATATTTAATTTGTACTTGATTGATTAATTGATGACATTACACTTGACCTCCTTAATATCTTTATAAACAACGTTCACAAAACATTTATATTTCTTCAAATTGTATGCTTTGATTTGGTTATAATAGTATGCAACTCCTAACATTCTATCTTGTAAGCATTACATTCTTATATTTTTGTTATAATACATTACTTCTATTTAACTCATTCTAACAATATTATTATCAACTTAATATTTAAATAATAATTTATTATTATTTATGTTTATTTTTTTTCCTTTTTATAATAATTCAAATGATTTCTAATAGAGATAAAACAAACATCATTTTACTCGTCTCAACAAGTGTTTTCCAACTAAATGTTCATTTATATACATATTTTTAATATTATTTTGTTTTCATGCTTTATAAATTTTTTTTATTTCCATCAGATTTGATAATATACAATGTTACCCATAATCTCTACAATATCACTTTTTGTAACTTTCCCATAATTTACTTTATTATTTCATAATATTTCAAAATGATGTCTAATTGAGAAAAGATGATGTCATTAAGCTCTCATCAATCAGCTTAAGCTAATAAAACACATTATTTATATTTTTTAAATATTTTATTTTCTTTGTTTTGGCATGCATTAATGGAAATTTTTGTTCATTCCATATTTGAGCATTTAAGATTATACCCTCGATCTCTTTAGTATCTTTGAATGAAATTTTTAGATGCAATTTATCTCATTTAGCACAATATTTCACTTTTAATTGGTGATACTGCTTTTTCATTTTAAGTATCCTATTGTTTAAACTTTACATCACTTTGATTTGCTTATACTACATCACTTAAAGTTAACTTATTTTATTTTTAATATAAATTTTCCCAAAATAAAAACATAATTTTTTTTTCTTCTATACGTTTCAATTTTATAGTAATTCAAAATGTGGCAAGATCGAGGCATAACAAATGTCATTCTACTCATCTTAACAACCTCTATCAAATTTAAAATTTATTTTTAATATTTTTAAAAATTTTTTATTTGTATGTTTTAACAAAATTTACAAGTAGTTTTCATTTGTACCTAATTGGACAATTATGGATGTTGTAATAAATCTCATTAGTATCATGTAATGCAACATTCCCAAAAAATTTATCTCATTTCTTAAAATATTTTTCATTTATTTGGTTATGTTAATTTTGAACATTGGTTCTCATTTAAGGTGAGAATTACATTATTTTGATTTGGCTATATTATATTATTTTAGTTTAAAATTTTTTTGTCTTTAATTTATATTTACTTAGTGCAAAAATAATGACTTATTATTGTTTTTTTTAATGTTCTTTGGTCATTCATGGCAATTTTAAATTAGGATTGATCAAGAAAGAACACATGTTTTTTGGATTCACTCGACAAGCTCTATAAAGTTAAATTTTAACTTTTTTATATTTTCAAATATTTTTAGCGGTTTCTACATTCTTTAGGAGTTATTATGATTCATACTTGATTTGATGATTCGTAATGCTATGGTCTATCTCTTATGCATTTGCACCAATCTTATGCAACTTGCCTCATTTTTTCTTATTTTTCATATTGACTTTGTTGAATTTTTAGAAAACTCTAATTCTCTTCTCATGGGACCCTCCTATTTCTTTGATTTTATTATGATATATTACACCAACTAATCTTATTTCATTTTTAATATATATATATATATTGATTTCATATTTCAATAAAACATTATTATTTTTAATGTTTGTGTAATTTGGCAATTTAAAATAATTATAAAGTAGGTTTGATGGCGATGAAACAAAGATCGTTGGGCTCATCACAATGAGTTCTATCTAATTCAACATTTATTTATATATTTCTAAGTCTTTTAGTGCTTTCAAATATTTTAAAACACATTTTATTTCATATCTAATTTGTTGATTAAAGATCATAAACTTGATCTCATCAGTGACAAGGAATGTAATTTTATGATATAAGTTAGTACCTTTTATTCATACAAGTAAAATTTGATATCCTTAAAATCTTGGAAAGTAAACTTTTGATGAAATTTAAATATTTTTTTTTCTCAATTTGATTTAGTTATTTCGTTATGAAACTCGAATATTTCACTCATGTGACTTTTATATTACTTTTATTTGGTTATGTTATAGTTCTTTAATTAGTGTTATTTTAGCTTTATTGTATGTATTATTAAGGTTAAAATGGTATTTTTTTTATTATTTATAATTATTTAACTTGGTAATTCACATTAATTTTAAATAATTTTTGATGAAGACAAAACAACTATCATTAAATTTTTCTCGATAAGTCCCATAAAATTAAACATTCATTATTATATATTTAAATATTTTATATATTTATTTTTGTATGTTTTTCAAGGTTTTTTTTTCTTAATAGATTTAGTGACAAAGGATACTATACTTAATCTCCTTAGTGTCTTACAATGTTGCTTTTCAGAAAACTTTAACCCATCTCTTGAAATTTTTTTATTAAGTTTTGTTATAATACTAAGAAATTTTTATTCTCCTAATGTGTAGTTTTACGATTGCTTTGAATTAATTATATTACATTGTTTCAATTTACCACAATATAGATTTAACGTATATTTAATAAATATAAAGGAAATAATTTATTATTTTGTGCTCTCACTTTGTTTCATTATTTGTAGTAATTTTGAATGAAGCCATATTAGAAAAAAGAAATGTCATTAAATTCATCTTGATGAGCTTTTACAATCAAATAATCCTTTTTCATACAATTTGAAGAATTTTTTTTCTATTATTTTTCCAAGCTTTATGAGACATTTTGATACATACCTTATTTGACATTTATTGATTAATCTCTTTAGTATCCTATAATTTAACCTCCCCAAAAAAAATTATCATATTTGCTACAAATGTTTTTCTTTTATTTTTCTACATAAATATAAATCTCTAATTATCATTCTATTTGTGTTTGTATAATTTTTATTTATTTATATTACATTGTTTTAATGTAAAATATTGCAATAATAATAATAATTCACTTAAAATGAAAATTAATAATTATTATTATTTATACTTATTTACATTAGTAATTCATAATAATTACAAATGAGTTGAAATTACGTTTAAATGAATGTCATCAGAATCATCCCTACTAGATCTATTTTATGAAATATTCCTTTTTATAGTTTGAAATATTTTTATTTCCTTTGTATTTTCAAGTATTACTTGTTATTTTATACGTAAATTAAAAAGTAAGGATGTTACATTGGAACTTTTTAGTTTCATGTAATGTCACTTTCTCACACAACTTCTCATTCCAACTTTTTTTGCTTTATTTAGTTATAATATTGTGTAACTATATATCTCCTCTTGTGTGGCCAATATGTAACTTCGATTTACTTGTATTTAGTAGCTTCAATTTATCAAATTTTTGCTCTATTAAATACTTTGGTAATATTAAAATAAAGTTTTAATTTCTTTGCACACAATAATTTAAAATAAGATCCATTTGAGACAACGTGAGTGGCAGTAGAGGACATCTTGATGAGCTATATCTAATTAAATAATGCTATTCCTATATTTTTTAATTAATTATTTTATATTTTTGACTTGGCATATGTGATATATTTATTTAAACTATATTTAACAATCAAGTAAGTTAGAGTCAATCTCTATAATATATTTGAATATATTGTTTGCTTATAATTGATCTTATTTCTTGAAATTGTTTTATTTGATTTTGAGAAATTCTTCTGTAACTTTAATTCCCTTCTTGTGTTACCTTACATCACTTTGATTTGGTCATATTACATTGCTTCAATTTATCTTTGTGAAGCTTCAATATTTATCAATTTAATAATTTAATAAAAATTCACTATTATTTTTTAGTTTTGCAGTTCATGATATTTTCATATAAATTCCCACACAGAGAAACAATCATTGCTTGACTTGTTTCGAGAAGATATAACAAATTTATGCCACAATTTGATTCGTACCTATCTTAATGATTGAGGATGTTAAACTCCATCTCTTAGCATCTTGGATTTTTAATTTTCTTATACAACATGATTCATTTCGTCAAATGTTTTGTTTTGATTTGTTTATATCGCTATGGAATTCTAAATGTCCTCTCATGTGACATTTACATATCCATGATTTAGTGTTATTATAATACTATTCCAATATAACAAGTTTTTTTTAATATATATATGTTTATATACTTAATATTAAAAAAATAATGCATTATTATTTATTCTTATTTAATTTGATAAATCACAACAATTGCAAATAAGACTTGATAAGGCAAAACAAAAGTTGTTGGAGTCATCTTGAATATCTATATCAATTTTAATATTCATTTTACTTTTTAAAACTTTTTTGGCATTTGATACATTTTACATGATATTTTTATTTGCACATAATTTTGTGATCAAAGAAGTTATGCTCTGCCTTATTAATATCTTAGAATACTTCTTCTTTGCACAATTTATTTTATTTCTTTAAAGTTTTCACTTTGATTTTATTACATTAATATGAAACAAAAATTATTGTTCAATGTGATCGTTACATTAGTTTAATTGCATTATATTACATTTCTTTAATTTATCCCTTTTACTCTTTGTCATATATTTACTAAATATAAAAACAAACATCATTTTGATTTGTAAATCCAATGGTGGTCTAATCAAGCCAAATGAAATGTCATTAGACAAATTTTTACAAACACTATCCAATTGAATATTTATTTTGTATTTTAAAATAAATATTTTTTTGTGATTTTTCTATGTTTAATAAGTTATTTTGATTTATACTTGGTTTAATAATCAATAATGTTACATTGGATCCACTTATTTACTTGGAATGAAATATTCCCAAAAACTTAATCTCATTTCTTCAAATCTTTCACTTTGATTTTATAGTACTACTTTGAAACTCTAAATCTCCTCTTTACTAACCCTTACATATCTTTAATTTCATTATATTAAATTGCTTTAGATTATCTTACGTTAACTTTAACACATAACAACTTAATACTAAAAAAATAATCTATTATTATTTATGTTTATTTTATTTTGCAATTCATTGTACTTCAACAAAATTTTTGATAAAAATGAACTAAACATAATTGGGCTAATTACCATGAGTTCTATCTAATTAAAAATTCATTTTGATAGTCTAGAAAAATTTTCTTTTTTATATTTTTACATATTTGATGAGGAATTTTTATTTGTAATTGACTTGATGATATGTGATCTTGTGCTTATCTCAAAACAAAATACATTATTAATTAAAATATTTCAATTTGGTTTTCCTATACTACTACTATTTAATTATAAATGTCCTATTTTATTATCTTTAAGTGTCACTGATTTGGTTATATTACTTTTTTTTTCATTTTTGTTATCTCAGTTTTAATATATTTTTTTATTATTATAATAATAATTGTTTATTACTTATTATTATTTAAATTATTCATCTATCATATGTCCAAGTAAGATTTGATATAGATGAAGCAAATGTCACTTGATTCACCTTGATTAACAAATCCTAATTAAATATATTTTTTAATATTTTTAAATATTTTTTCTTGTTTCTGTACATGCTTATTGAGACACTTTTATTTGTAAAAGATTTGATGCTTAATGATATTCGACATAATCTTAGTACCTTCTAATGGAGCTTTCCCACAAAAATTGTTTCATGTGAGTTTTATTTTCTTATATTGCTATCGAATTAAAAAGGTCTTATCTTTTGAGATTTACTTGTCTTTGAATTTCTTATATTATGTTGTTTCAATTTTTAAATTTTTTTTCAATATGTATTTGCTTAATTTTAAAAGTAGTATTTTTTATTATTTAAGCTTATTTACTTTAATAATTCAAAATAATTCAAAAAGATGTTTGATTTAGATTTAACAAAATCATAAGATTGTTCTTGATGAGCCACAATAAATATAATATTTATTTTTTTATTTTAAGTTGCTTTATGACACATCTTTAATCATAAATGATTTGAAGAATGAGGTTGTCTTAATTAATCTAATTAATAAATTTTAGTGGAACATTCTTATGGAATTTATTTCATTTTTTTCAATTTTTTAACTTTGATTTTGTTATATTAATATAAAATTCTAATTCTACTCTTGTGTGACCTTTATATTACACTGATTTAGTTATATTCACATAGACCATTTATCTCATTTCTTCTTTATTATATATTTACTTAATACAAAAATAAAAAAAATTTGTTATTTATTCTTATTTTCTATGGTAATTCGTACTACTTCTAGTTCAGGAACAATCAAGAGAAAACAAATGTTATTTGACCCATCTTGAAGAAATTTATCAAATTAAATATTCATTTTTATTACTTTTTAATATTTTATTTTCTATTTTTTACGTATGAAATAGCAATTTTAGTCATACCTGACTTAATGATCATGGTTGCTACACTTGTTCCCTTTTTTGTCATGGAATATAGTGTACTCATACAATTTATTTCATTTTATCAAATCTTCGATATTGATTTGATAACGTTATTATAAAACTCAAATTCTCCTGGTCTATAACATTTACATAGCATTAATTTGGTTTTGTTATATTGATTACATTTATAATATTTTCTCTTTAACACACACACACATATATATACTTAATACTAAAAAATTATTATTATTTATTATTATTTACTTTGGTAATTTACAATGCTTCAAAATTTGATCTATTGGAGATGAAAAGAGCATCATGTGTCTTACCATGATCAGCTCTCTTATTTAGTGTTATAAAATATTTTATTTTTAAGGATATTTGCATACGTTATGAGACATTTCAATTCATATTTGATTTCTCAATTTTTTGTGTTATAGTTGATCTATTTAAAGAAATTAAATTCTTCTTAGTGTCTTGGAATACATCTTTCCAATATAATTGAACTCATTTGTTTAACATTTTTTCTCATTTTGCTAATTAGTATGACACACTTATTCTTCTATTATCTAACCATTGCATCACTTTGATATTGTTATTTTACTCCCGATGGGTTCACCTTAATGAGCACTATCAATTTAAATATTGTTCTTTTATATTTTGGAATATTTTCTTTCGAATAATTTGTAAGAAATTTTTAGTACATTATTCAGTGATATAAGATGATTCACTTGATATGTTTTGCATCTTGCAATGTAAGTTTTCTATATAACTGAACTAACTAATCAAATGTTTTCTTATTAATATTTTTATTACTATTAAAATTCTAATGATTATCTCATTTGACAATTACCTAACTTTGTTTTCGTTATATTACAATACATCAATTTAAGTCACTTCAGGCTTAACATATATTTACCTACTATTCAATGGACTTCCTCGTTGAGCACTACTAATTAACTATTTATCTTTTTTACACATTTTTATGAGATATTTATCTTTGTGCATGATTTGATGATTGAGTACATTACACTCGATCTCCTTAAAATCTTGTAATAGAAATTTCATATATTATTTTTGTCCTTTCTTCAAATGTTTTACCATTATTTTGTTATATTACAATGATATATTATTTCTCTACTTATGTGACTTTTAAATGCCTTTGTTTTTTAATTATTTAACTTCATTCTATCTCATTAAAGTTTTATTAAACATCTATCTAAATTAAAAATAATAATTTATTGTTATTTATTCTTATTTATTTTGTTATTTGACCCACCTCGATGAGATCTATCCAATTAAATAATATTTTTAATATTTTGAATGCAATTTTTTTTTATTTTGAGACAAATTATGAGGAACTTTGACTCATTTCTAATTTGATAAACAAGGATGTCACATGCAACCTCCTTAGTATCATTGAATGCAACTTCTTTAATAAATATATCTCATTATTTCAACTTATTTGTATTGATTTTGTTATATTAAACTACTCAAAATCACCTCTATCGTGACATTTACATGTCCCTAACATGGTTATGTTAGTTTGCTTTAATTTATCAATTTTAAGAATTAATATATTTTTTCTTATCATAAAAATATAAGTTTATTATTTTTATTTTTTTGTTTACCTTAGTAATTGTTTACAATTTAAGACACTCAATAATTGATAACAAAATTTATCATTGGACTCCTCTAGATTAGCCTTATCTAAAACAGTTTTATTTTTATATTTTTAAATATTTTTTCATGTTTTGGAATAGATTATAAGACATTTTGGTTCATATCTTTTTTGATGATTAAAGGTGTTACACTTAATCTTCTTAGTATTTTGAAACACATATTTCCTATAAAATGTTTGTCATTTCCTCAAAATATTCACTTTGATTTGGTTATATTACTATTTCCATAAAAATATCCTTCATTAAGAGCTTGAAATCATTTTGATATTATCAAATTTTATTACTTCAATTTATTAATTTTTAGATTGAAAATATATTTACTAAATAATAAAATAATAATTTTATTATTATTTACGTTTATATACTTTGGTGCTTCACAATAATTCCAAATGATGTGTAATCGATAAGAAGCAAATGTCATTGAACTACTTCGACAAACTTTATCTAATCAAATTCCTTTTTTTATATATTTAAATTTTTTTCTTTCAATATTATTATCATGATTTACCTGATATTTTGATTCGTACATGATCTAACTTTAGAGAAAATTATACTAGATCCCTTAAGTATCATGGTACACCACGTTCTTAAATAATTTATCTAACTTTCTATATGCTATCATTGATTTTGTTATATAACTATATAACTCTAGTTATCTTCTACTATAATAATTTTAAGTAACTAATTTGGTTATATTTTATTAATATAATTGATTTTATTTTAAATTGATCTTAAATTTAATTAATATTGTAATAATAATTTATTATTATTTATGCCTATTTTTTGTTAACTTATGAAAATTAAAAATGAGGTGCAATCAAGATGAAACAAATGTTATTTGACTTAACAATTTGAGCTATTTTTAATTTGTTGTTTTTTTATAATTTTAAATATTTTATTTAAATTTTTTTTCTTTTTTTATGAGATTTTGATTTATATATGATTTGATAATTTATAATGTTATATGCCATCTTCTTAATACCTCAAAATATAACTTTGTCAAACAATTCAATTCAATTCTTCAAAAATTTTTATTTGATGTAGACATATTACTATGGAAATATAAATGTCTTTTTATGTGATATTTTCATTTATTTGATTTTATTATTTTATATTGTTTCAATTTAATATATTTTTAGTTTATATACATATATATTTCCTTAATATTAAAATAATATGGTTTATTATTTTTCTTATTATCTTTAGCAATTCATAATAATTCCAAAAACATTTTGATCATGATGAAATAAACATTATTAGACTTACCGGAATGAGTACTACAATTACATATTTACTTATTTATTTTAAATTTTTTTTGGACTTTGATGAGATATTGAGATATGTGCATGATTTGATAATCAAGAATGTTAAACATTGATCTCCTTTTTATCTTGAAATACATCATTCTTATACAATTAATCTCCTTTTTATAAATTTTGTGTTAAGTTTTTGCTTTACTATAATGAATTATAATTTTTATTTCATGAGGACTTTTCTATGCTTCGATTTCATTATTTTATAAAACTTTAATTTATCCTATCAAAGTTTTATTTTATATTTACTCAAAATTAGAATATTAATTTGTTATTTTTTAGGCTTATTTGTTTTCCTTAAACATAAAAATTCTAAACAAGGCCTGATTGATGTGTTACAAACAACATTGGAGTCATCTCAGGAGGATCTGTCTAATTAAATATTCATTCTTTACAATTTTAAAAATATATTTTGTTGAATTTTGACATACTTTATTAGGTCTTTTTTCGACCTAATATGATGGTTAAATATGTAAAACTTGATCTCCTTAGTATAATAGAACATAACTTTCCTATATAATATATCCTTTTACTTCAAATTGCTTTTCTTTAATTTGGTTGCATAACTATGCATGTCAAAATCATGTCTTGTGTGACCTTTGCATGTGTACTACTTGGTTATGTTAGTTTTCTTTAATTTGTCCTACTTAAATATTAATATAATTTATACTTGAAAATAAAATAATATTTTATTATTATTTTTTATTTTATTTAATTTAGCAATTTATAGTAATTCCAAATGTGTTCTGATTGAGATGAAAAAAACTTTCGATGGACTTGTATCAAAAAGCCCTATGTAATTTAAATTTCATTACTATATTTCTAAATATTTTTGACTTTTGCCATATATTACAAGATAATTTGTTTGATAACTTATTTAATAATCAAAGATATTACATTCAATCACCTTAGTATCCTTCAATGCAATTTTACTTTATAATTTATGTCAAACCTTGAAAAGTTTCTCTATGATTTTGTTATATTACTATGAAATTACAAATCTCCTCTCACTAAACTTTTTCTCACTTTGAATTGGTCAAATGACATTATTTTAATTTACCTCTTTTCAAATTTAATATGTATTTATTTAATATTAAAAATAATAATTCTATTATTTTTTTAGTTTTATTGTTTGGTAATTTGTAATATTTCTAAATGTGGTCTAATCTAGCAAAAATAAACTTCATTAAAACGTGCCAATGAACTTTATCTAATCAAAGTCTCATTTTCATATTTTTGAAGTAGTTTATTTTTTATGGTTTTATCATGGCCTAATAGACATATTAAATTGGACTTGATTGGATGGCAAATGAAATTATGCTTAATCCCCCTATAGTATCTTGGAATATAAATTTCCTAGACATCTTATTTTTTACTTTTTTTGCTTTGATTGTTTATATTACTATGTCACTCTAATTGCCCTTTAGTATAAGATTTATAAGTTTCTAAATTCATTATGTTATATTGTTTCAGTTTTTTTTATTTGTGATTAAAAACAATACTACTTAATATTACAATAATTTTTTTTTAGTTTTTAAAACAATATACTTTTGTAATCTTCAATAATTACAAACGTAGTTCAATCAACATTGTATGAATGTAATTTGACTTGTCTTAATTAGATATATCAAATTTAATATTTTGTATTTTTAAATATTTTATTTTCAAAAATTTTGTAATTTTTTGTGATACATTTCGATTCCTGCAAGATTGGAGGATCGAGGGGTTTGTATTACAACTCCTTAATGTCTTCAAATGAAGCTTTCTCTTATAATTTATGTTATTTCTTCAAATTTTTTTCTATCTTAGTTATATTATAAAGGAATAATAAAAGTCCTATCATGAGACATTTTCATGTCTTTAATTTTATTATATTATATCAATTTAATTAAACTTATTTTAGTTTCTACATATATTTTCTTAATATTGAATAAATTTTTTTATTTTTTATGCATATTTACTTTGATAATTCCTAATAATTGTAAATGATGTCTGATGGAGATGATGTAAGAGTCATTATACTCAATTAATCAAGCTAGATGCAATATGATATTGTTTTATGTTTTAAAATATTTTAATTTTTTGTATTTTGAAATATTTTATGAGACATTTTTATTTGTACATTATTTGGTAATTGAGAATGTTATACTATATCTCCTTAACATCATAGAATTTATCTTTTCTCTTGAATTTATTCCAATACTTCAAATGTTTAACTTTTGGTTTTTAATGTCATTGCGAAACTCAAATCCCCCTTTTGCATGACTTTATCTAACATTTGGTTATTTTGCATTTATTTAATTTCTATCTTAGTTTTAATATGTAGTTACCTAATATTAAGATAAAACTTTATCAATATTTGTGATTATTTACTTCCAAAAACTTTGCTACATTTCGAAACAAAGTTTGGTTAATGAAAAATTGATGTCATTGGATAAATTTTTATGAGCTCTTTCAAATGAAATATTTACTTTTATATTATTAAAAGTTTCATTATTTTGATATGCTTCACAAGAAATATTGATGAAAACCTAACTTGATGATTGTGGATACCACACTTGATCTTCTTAGAATCTTGGAATATTATTTCCAACATATTTTAAAATAATGCTCATTGGAATACTTTTTCTCTTTTCATGTGACCATTATACTACTTTGATTTGATTATAATATGTTTGCTCAATTTATCTCATTTTAGGTTTTATATTCATTTACTAATACAAAAAAATATTTATTACTATATATGTTTATCAGCTTTAGTTATTTGTAGTAATTCCAAACGAGGTGTGATCAAGATGAAATAGATGCCATTGGAATAATTTTAATGACCGTTACTTAAATAAGTATTCATTTTTTATATTTTTTATTTTTTTAAAATTTAACTTATTTTGCAAGACTTTCCATTTCATAAAGGGTTTGTTAATCATAGATATTATACTCGATCTCTCTATTATATAGGAAAACAACTTTCTGGTGTAATTTATCTTATTTTTTTAAATATTTTGATTAAATTTTTTATGTTATTATGAAAATCTTTTACTTTTCTCCTTTGACATTTATATTGCTTTTATTTGCTCATGTTATATTGCTTTAATTTAAATAATTTTAATTTCAAAACAAAATTTACATAACATTAATAAAATAATTCATTTTTATTTACCTATATTTACATTAACTTATTTTTAGTAATTCCAAATGAAATCCAATCGAGTTGAAATAACCATTGTTGGGCACACCTAAATGAACACTATCAAAGTAACTACTTTTTTAATATATTTAATTTTTTTGTACTTTTTATAAGATATTTTTATTTGTAAATTGTTTGATGATCATGAACCTTATAGTTGATCTCGTGAGCATCATGGAATTAAAATTTCTTATAAAATCTATCTTTTTTATTCAAATTTTTCTTTACGATTTTTAATATTACATTGAAACAGTAATTCACCTTTTCATGTGACATTTACATGACAATGTTCTTGTTATAATATATTACATTAATTTATCTGACCAATGTTTCTTTTATATAATTACTCAATATTTAAAAAACTTGTTTTTCATTATTCAAGTTTTTTTATTTTTTTTATTCATAGTAATTTTAAATTTGATTATTTGACTTGTGACAAATGAGATTGGACTCTACTTGATGAGCTCTAATTAATTAAATACTTAATTTTATAGTTTTAAATAGTGTAGTTTCCAGGATTTTGACTCACATTATGATGTGTTTTAATTTATGCCTAATTTGATGATCGAGGTTCATGCACTCAATCTTCTTAGTATTAGAGATGAAAGTTTCCCTTATAATTTATGTTATTACATTATATTATTTGTTTTGGTTAGATTATATTACTACGCAACTCTAAATGACCTATCATGTGAATATTATAAATCTTTTCTTTGGGTATGTTATTTTTCCTCAATTTATCTATTTTTTTCTTTTAATATTTATTTACTTTATATTAAAATATTAATTTATTGTTAGTTGTGTGTAACAAATTTGGTAATTCATAAAAGTTCCAAATAAAGCCCAATTAAGACCAAACAAATATGATTGGACATATCTCATTGAAAACAATCCAATTAACTATTCATTTGTTACAATTTGAGATATTTTATTTTTTAGGGTTTTATAGGTTTTAGAAGACATTTGAAATCATGCCTAATTTTAAAACCAAGAATGTTGCGCTCAAACAAATATATGTTGAAATACACATCTCCCATAAAGTTGTGATCAATGATGTTACTTGACACCTCCTTACTATCTAACAATACAATTTATTTGTAAAATTTATCTCACTCATTTAATTGTTTCACTTATTTTGTTATATTATTATTTAACTTTAAGTTTTCTCTAAGGTGATCTTTATGTTATTTTTTGCTATTATTATAGTGCTTTAATTTAACTTTGTTGCATTATTTCATTTATTTACTTAATATTGAAAAAATAATTATTTTTTTTATGCTAACATGAATTTATAATTTGTAGTAATCCCAAATGAGTTTTAATCGAGATAAAAAAACATTGTTGGATTCTACTCAATTAGCTATAACCAATTAAATATTCCAAATTTTATTTTAAAATAATCTTTTTTCTTTTATTTTAGAATACTCTATCAATAATTTCGATTTATATGCAAATTAATGATCATGACAAAGTACTTCACCATCTTAATATCTCAGAACATTGCTTTCTAATACATTTTAACTAGTTTCCCCATATCTTTTCTTTGAATTCGTTATGTTGCTGTGAAACTCTAATTGCTCTCTCACATAACTTCTACATAGTATTGATTTAATATTATTAGATTGTTTAAATTTATCACTTATTTGGCTAAATTATATGTTTAATAAAAAAAAATATTTTTTTATTTAGGCTACTTTGGAAATTTTATAATTCCAAATAATGTTTGATCGAGATTAAAGAAATGTTATTAGACTCATCAAGATTAAAAAATAACCAACTAATTAATTTTTTTTTATATTTTTGTATATTTTCTATTTTTTAGAAATTTGTCACACCATTGAAAGAATTTCTTTTTGTAATTGTTTTGATAGTTGATGATGTTATGTTTAATTTTTTTAGTATATTTGAATGCAAATTTCCCATAAATTTTGACACAATTTAATGATAGTGTAACTTTGATTTGGTTACATTAGTATGTCGCTCTAAATTTTCTCTCATATACATTTACATGTCTTTAATCAGGCTATATTATATATTTTAAACTTAACTCATTTCAAACTCAAAAAATATTTTGCTAATATAAACTTATATTTTTTATTATTTATTCTTCTTCACTTCAATAATTTATTGTAATTCTCAATGAGATCTGATCTAGATTAAATCATCGCTTTACTTTTATAACTATATTGTTCTCTAATATTTTAGCATCCTTTATGAGAACTTTTTATTCATACCTAATTGAAAATTGAAGTTATTTCATTCAATTTCATTTATATTTTGAAGCTTGGCCTTCCCAAATAATTTATTTGATTTTTTCAAATTTTTACTTTCTTTTGGTTATATTGGTATGTAACTCTAAACTTCTTAGTATGTGACCTTTATGTGGCTTTTTTTAGGATATATTACTTTACTTTAATTTACATCATTTTACTTTCGATATATATCAGCCCATTAGAAAATAATAATTTGTTATTACTTACATTTATTTAATATGGTAATTAGTAGTAATTGAAAATGTTGTTTGATCAAGGTGAAATAGACCACATTCCACTAGTTTCGATCTATATTATCCAATACATTATTCTATTTTATAATTGTGTTTTAAGTTTTTTAATTTCAAGTATTTCAGCATACATTTATATAAATTATAATTTGAAACATATTCAACGATAGTTGACGTCACCCATCATATCTTCTATTTCATGGAATGTAATTTTGTGATACAAGTTGTCTCATTTCCTAAAAATTTTCCACTTTTTTGTCTATATTATAATCTATCTTTAATACTTCCTCATGTCACTTTTATATGTCTTTGATTTGGATGTAATAAATTCTTTCAATTTAATTTATTTTACGTTTAATGTATATTTAAAAAAATTTTAAACAATAACTTTTTTATTTATAATTTTAAAGTTTTGGATATTGCTACAATTATAAATGAGTTCTTATAAATACAAAAAACTTTCATTGGATTTGTCCTAAAGAATTCAATCTAATAAAATGATTAATTTTTTTATTTTTTAAATATTGTTTTTATTATGATTTTTACATAATTTATGAGTTATTTTGATTTGTGCATGATTCGATAATTGAGGGACTAACACTCAATTTTTTAAGCTTCTTAGAGCGTAACTTTCCCATATAATTTATTTTATTTCATTAATTCTTTCACCTTAATTTGGTTACATTACTATGTACTCTAAAAATTCTATCACTAGACATTTTGATCCCTTTGGTTTGGTCACATTACTTTCGATAATTTATCACATTTTGAGCATATATACATATGGACTTAAAATTAAAATAAAAATTTATTATTAATGATGCTAACTTATTTTTGTAATTCTCAGGAATTCGAAATATGTTCAGTGCTGGACAAAATTAATATCGTTGCAATCGTCTATATGCGTTCTATTCAATTAATAATATATTTCCATATTTTTTTAAAGAAAAATTATATTTTGCCATGCTTTATAATATATTTTTATTTGCACTAATTTTATTTTCGAGGATTTTATCATAAATTTTATTGTATCTTGTAATATAGCTTCCCTACACAATTTATCTTATTAATTAAAACTTTTCAGTTTTATTTAGTTATATTAATTTTTACTCCAATCCCCCTCTTGTGCAACCTTTACAACATTTTTTTCAAATTGTGTTACTTCAGTTTGTCTCATTTCAGCTTTTTAATATATTTAGAATTATGGTCCAATCAAGGCAAAAAAACATAGTTGGACTCATCTTAACCTACTTTATTTAAACAAATAATCATTTTTATATTTTTAGTTATTTTATTTTCTAAGGTTTTGTATTCTTTATATATCATTTTGATTCTTCCCTAATTTATGGATCAATGATGCTGCACTCCATGTACTTTATATTTTAGCACACAAAGTTCCTATGCAATTTATGTCAATTCAACTTTTTTCCTTTAATTTGGTTATATTTCTATCAAATTCTAATTCTTCTCTTATATGACTTTTATGTCACTTTTATTTGGTCAAATTTGATTACTTTAATTAATGATAATTCAGCTTTAACTATAATTTATTCATATTAAAATATGATTTTTTTTTTTACTTTTGTAGTCCCAATAATTCTGAATGAGATCTCATTAAAAAACAAACATTGTTTGACTCATCTTGATAGGGTATATATAATTCGATATTCATTGCTATAATTTGAAATATTTTATTTTCTAAAATTTTGAAAGGGTTTACATAATTAAATATTCATTCTTTATTAAATGATTTAGATCATAATAGTCAATAATTTCATCAAATTTTCCCCAATGATTTGGATAATTTCCATGTAACACTACATCTCTTCTTATATGAGCTTTATATCGCTTTGATTTGTTTCTATTCCATTGCTTCAATTTATGCTATCTTTAACTTTAATATATATTTACTATAAATTAAAAGAACCATTTGTTATTATTTGTGCTTATTTATTTTTGTAATTCATTGAAATTTGAAATGATGTTTATTCAAGAAGAAACAAATGTTTTTAATTTGTCATTTCAAGTTTATCCATCAAAATATTCACATTTGTATTTATAAATACTTTATTTTCTTTGGTATTAATAGCTTTTATGAGCCACTTTGTTTCATAGTTGATCTGATGATAACCTATGTACATCTTTAGCTCTTTAGTAGAATCATTGAAAGTGGTTATCTTGTAAAATTTATCTAATTTCTTAAAATTTTTATTTTCAATTTATTATATAACAATAAAATTATTATTCCACTCTTATCTGAGCATTACACTTGTTTTGTTTGGTTAAATTACATTGCATCCACTTACTTTATTTCAATTTGATAAAATATGTAATTAATTTTTAAAATAGAATCTATTACTTCTTTTTTTTATTTAATGTTGTAATTTGTAGTCATACCAATGAAGATTGGGTATGGAAAAGTAAACATTAAAGGATAGGTCTTGATGAGCACTATGTAATTAAATAATCATTTTTTATTTTTTAAATATTTAATTTTTAGTGTTTTTGAAGGCTTTATGATATTTATTGATTCATCCACAATTCTGTGAGTGAATATGTTACACTCGATCTCCTTACTATCTTAGAATGTGGCTTTTAGATATAGTTGATCACAAGTTTTACAAATTTTTTGGTTTGATTTGTTTGTGTTATTATCAAATTCTAATTCCTCTCTTGTGTGACATTTACAACATATTGATCATATTAAAATAAACTTTTATTAAATTTTTCTCATTTAAACTTTATTATATATTTACTTAATATTAAAATAATTTATCATTATTTATGTATATGGACTCTAGTAATTAATAATTATTCTAAATAAAGTCCTATCATGATGAAACTAATGTCGTTACACTTATCTAAGCAAGATCTATTTATTCAAATAATTATTTTTATATGTATATTTTAAATATCTCATTTTTAATTTATATAGGTTGAATTCATGAGCTATTCTGATTATTCCTTTATATGATGATCAATGATGTTACGTGCAATCACGTTAGTTTCTATAGGTGCAATTTTTTTATGAAATTAATCTTATTTGCTAAACTATTTTACTTTGTTTATTATGTTATGATGAACCTCTAAATCTCACTTTATTTGACATTTACATCACTTTGATTTAGTTATATTAAAATCATAATTTTCGTTATTTATGCTTAATTATTTTGTTGATTCATAGTAATTCTAAGTAATTTTTAATCAAGATACAATAAAGGTCATTTGAGATGCTACGGATAACACAAGCTAATTAACTATTCATTTTTATACATCTAAATATTTTATGTTTTAGGTTTTGGCATGTTTTATAAGGCATGGTAATTTTCACATAATTTAATGATAAGGATGAAACTCAATCTAGTTTTTGTCTTTTGATACAACATTCCAATATAATGTATCTCATTTGTTCAAAAATTTTTCTTTTATTTACTAATATTACAACAAAACCCTAATTCTTCCCTTATGCGACATTTACATCATGTTGATTAAAATATGTTATATTTCTCTAATTTATCTCATTTTATCTTTAATAAAAATTTGCTTAATATAAAGGTAATATTTGGTTAGTTTTTATGCTTATTTAATTTAGTACTTCGTAGTAATTTAAACATGGTTTAATTGTGTCGAAATAAACAACATCAACACATCTAAAGGAGCAATATGTAATTAACTATTCATTTTTATATCTTAAAAAATTTGGTTGTTTAGAATTTTGCATGTTTTATGGTCATTTACATTTGTACAGATTTTAATGATCAAAGATATTGCACTTAATCTACTGCTTACCTTGGAATACAACCTTATCATTTAATTTGGATCAATAAATATGGAGCTCTAGTTATCATGTTTTTTTTATTTCTTTGATATTTTTATATCTTTAATAAAATATTTCTAATTTCAACTTTAATATATGTCTACAAAATATTAAAATAATAACTTATTTTTATTTATGTCTATATACTTTCATAATTTGTAGTAATTCAAAATGATGTCTGATTGTAAGAAAATAAATGCATTAGATTCATCTCAATTAGCATTATAAAAATAGAACTTAACCTTTTAAATTTTGAAATTTCATTTTATGTCCTGACATATATTATAAGATATGTTTATTAACTTATGAAATAACAATTGAGGATATTATGCTCGATCACTTTTGTATCTTGAAATGTTCATTTGATGCAAAATTTATCTCATTTTATAAAGTTTTTACTTCACTTTTGTTGTATTATCATGACACCCTAATTCTCCTCTCTTGTAATATTTATATCACTTTGATTTGGTTATATTATATTATTTGAATTTATCTCTGCTCAACTTTATTCTACATATGCTAAATATTAAAATAAAAACTAATTATTATTCATTTTTATTTTTGTTTATTTTACTAATGCATATAATTCCAAATGGAATATGATGGGGATGAAACAAGCTCCGTCCTACTTGCCTTGATTTGCTCAATCTAATGAAATATTCATTTAATATTTCTAGTTATTTTTTATTTTTGCACTCATCAATAGACATATCGATTATTTCATGATTTAATAACAGTGAAACTCACACTCGACCATCTAAGTATGTTTAAAAATAGCTTTCACATACTACATATTATTTAAGTAATACTAAAATGATAATTTATTATATATTTTTATTATTTACTTTAGTTATTAATTTTAGGACCAATAAAAATGAACAAATGATATTCAACTTCACTCAATGAAGGTCGTCAAGTAAAATATTCATTTTTAAATTTTAAATTTTTTGTTGCACAAACTTTATAAAACATTTCAATTCATACTTGATTTGATAACAGCTGATATTACATTCGATGATATTAGTAGTTATGAATGTAGAATCTTTCACATATAATTTAACTTTTTTCTTCAAATTTTTTTCTTTGATTAGGTTATATTGCTTTGAAACTCAAATTTTCCTCTCATATGATATTTATATGAAATTATGTTTACTCTGGTACATTACTTAAGTTATCTTATTTACTTTTTATTATAACTTTAAATAATACTAAAATAACATTTTTTTATTTAAGCATATTAATTTTCTAGCTTACAGTAATTTCGAATGAAGTCCAATAAGGAATAACAAAACATACCCATCTCAATAAAATCTATCTATCAATATATTCCTATTTTACTTTTTGATTTTAATAAATTAACATTTTTATTTGTATGTTAATTGGATATTACATTACATCTTCTCAATATGTTTGATTATAACTTTTCCTAACAATTAATCTTATTTCCTCTAATTTTTTCTTTGATTTTATTAATTAATATGTAACTCTAAACCATATATCATATCGCTATTAAATTACTTTGATTTTGTTAAATTGTATTGCTCCAATTTATCTCACTGCTACTTTATTATTGTATGGTATTTTAATTACAAATGAGGCCAGTTAGACTTGACATGAACATCTTGGACTCATCTTGTTTTGTTATATCTATATGAATATATTTTTTTATGATCTCAAATATTCTAATTTATATGATTTTTAAACACTTTACGCATGTTTCTATTCGCAAAAGATTTAGTGATAAAGGATTTTCTACCAAATCTCCTTAGTATTTTGGAATATAGTTTTCCTATACAACTTGTCTTATTTCTTCTTACTTTTCAATTACATTTGGTTAAATTACACAACACAAATTCCCTTCTCAAGTAACCTATAAAGGGCTTTGATTTTTTTATATTACAATAATTAAATATATCTTATTTTTGCTTTATTTTATATTCACATAATATTTGAAAAATAAATTATTTAGTATTTTTTCTTCTTTACATAAATAGTTTATAGCAATTGCAAACGTAGTCCAATTCAGACAAAACAAATACAATTGGAAGGTTAATTTTTTTAATATTTCATTTTCTATTGTTTTGCATGTTTTAATAAAAGTACTTTGATTCCAATCTGATTTGTGATTCATTGACATTATGCAGCATTTATGTTATACAAAGGAATGCAAAGTTTACAAAATAATTTATTTCATTTTTTCAAATGTTTTATATTGATTTGGTTATATTATTATTAAACTCTAATTATTCTCTCATATGACCTTTAGTTTTTTTTTATTTGGCTATATCAAATTGATTCAATTGATCTTATTATATCATTCAAATAACTTACTAAATAATAATATAACATTTTGTTAATAGGTATATTTATTTACTTTTGTAACATCATCCAATCAAGAACAAAAACAAACTTAATTTAATTAGACTTGAGCAAAAATCAACATTATTGTTATACTACAATGAAACTTTAATTCTCTTTTCTTGTAACCTTTATATCTCTTTCATTATGTTATAATACATTACTTGAATTCTAGCTTTAATAATGTTTACTATATATTAAAATAATATTTATGAGATATTTAAATAATATTTTATTAACATTTTTGTTGACTTAGTTTAGCAATTCGGTGTAATTCCAAATGTGGTCTGACCAAGATGAAACCAAATTTGTTTAATTTTCCCTATGGGCTCTATCCAATTAAATTTTCATTTTATAATTTTGATTATTTTTAATTTGGCACACTTTGCAAGGCATCAATTATTCATTGAGTTGATGATTGTGGATGTCTCACTCAACCTTATTGTTATCATGGAATGCAGCATCCTCTTGTAATTTATCTGAATTCTTCAAGATTTTTTTTTTGATTTTATTATATTAATATGAAGCTCTAATTTTAATAAAATTTGATATTTTTCTTATTTTTATTTGGATATATTACATTGCCTTATTTTATCTCATTTCAAAGGTAATAAAAATGCATAATTATTATTTTTGTTTGTTGCTTTAGTAATTTTTAGTTATTATAAATGTGGCTCAATGGAGTTAAAAAAATTTTGATTAACTCATCATGATGAGCACCACACAATTACATATTCATTGGAATTTTTCCTAGTCATTTTGATTTCAACATGATTTAATGATTGATGGTGTGACACTTTTAACACTTTAATACCTTGGAATAAAACTTTCAAATACAATATATCTCTTTCCAGCTTTAATATACTTTTATTAAGTATTAATAAATAAAAATACTATTTTTTATATCTATTTTGAAATTTGTAATGATTTAGAATGAGGTCCTATCAAGACAAAGCAAATATCATTAAGTGGATCTCAATAAGCTCTATGCAATTAAATATTTTCTTTTATTTCTTTTTATATTTTTTATTTTCAAAAATCTTGGCACACTTTACATGATCTTTTGTAGCAAACATTCTTTAACAAACAAGGTTATAATACTAGATATACTTAATTTCTTTGAATGCAACTTTCTAATTAATGTTTTCTCATTTCTAAAAAGGTTTTTCTTTGATTTGTTTATATTACTAACTCTAAATCCTCTATTTTATTTAATTTGTAGTTCTTTGATTTTATTATATTACATTTTTAGACTTATCTCATTTTAACTTCAATATACTTACTTAACAATAAAAGCATAATTTTTTTTTTGTTTTTTTAAATTTAATAAACAATAGTAATTGGAAACTAGCTATTATAAAGAAGAAACAAGTATCATTTGACTTGTCTCGATCAGCACCATCTAAACAATATTTATTTTTATTTTTTAAAATATATTTTTTTGTGGTTTTTGTTATAGGAAGTTTTGATTCGTAGCCTATTTAAATATCAAGGATGTTATATCTCTTTAATATCTTAGAGTGAAGCTTACCACTACAATTTATATTGTTTCTTAAAATTTTTCTCTTTCATTTTGATATTTTATAATGAAGGTTTATTCCTCCCTTATGTAACCTATAAAACCTTTGATTTGAATGTAATACACTACTTCAATTAATGTTATTTTAATTACAATATATTTTCACAAAATAATAAAATAGTAATTATTTATTAGTTATGCTTATTTCTTATAATATTTCATAGTAATACCAAATGAGGTCCACTTGTCAGAAAGAACGTCACTAAGTTAATCTCCACAAACTACTTCAAATTAAATGTTTATTTTTTATTATTTTAAATATTTTATTGTTTAAAATTTTTGCATGCATCATGAAGCCTTTTGATTCAAACCTTGTTTGATGATTGAAGATGTTAGACTTAATCCCCTTAGTATCTCATAAACCTAAATCACTTTAGTTTTGTAAAATTATCTTTCCTCAATTTATCGTTATCTCAAAATTTAATATTTATTTACATTAAATTAAATTAATAATTTCTTATCATTTAGTTTAATATAATCGAAATTTTCCTAATATTAAAGTAATTATCAACTTTTATGTATGCTTTCTTATTTTTGGGGATTCACAATAATTCAAAATGAGGTCTAATAAAGCAAAAAAAAAACAATCCATTGACTCGTCTCTGTCATCTCATTCAAATTAAAATTTATTTTTATTATTTTAAATATTTTATTTTTGATAATGTTTGTCATAGTTTTCAAGACATTTTAATTTCTACATTATTTTACCATGAAAGATATTACACTTAATCTCCACATCGAAAGTTTAACTTTCTTGAAAATCTTATTTCGCTTCCTTAAAAATTTTCATTGATTTTATTATATCACTATGTACCTAAATATATATTTTTTATGAAATTTTACTTTAGTTATTTGAAATAGTTCCACTAGGAATCCATCGAAGTGAAACAAAAGTTATGAGCATCTGAAAGGAAAACCAATAGATTTCTATGTAGACCAAGGCATGATACATTCTTTACTTAATAAGAAGACCTAACATTTGATTTAATATGGGAATTTTTTGACAAAAAGGACCTAAGGACTTGCATCTAGAAGCTATAAAAAAGAATGTTTTGGTTCTTGATGCAAAGGTATTAGGGTTTTTGTATCTAAAATTTCAATTATGTCATGATTTAATGGGATATGGCTACAAACATTATGTAGGTTCTCAAACACAAGAAAAGCATTGTAAGTATTTAATCATTTTTGACACCTCTTAAATTCATGATCTAGCAAAAAAAGAATTATTATTTTAGCAACAAATGAACCACAATATATACCATTTGTAGGATTTTGCTAAAAGTTTTGGGTTTGAAAAGACAATTAGATTATATGGGATTACATTTACAAAAAAATCCCCAAAAACTATGTCAATTTAAATGTCATTTTTCTCACCCAAAACCCTATAATGTACTATAAGACTAAAAAAATTAATTTTATGCACCATTTCGTTAGGACCATGTAAAATGAAATATGGTAGACATTTAATTTGATGTTAATAGAATGCAACTAGTTAGCACCTTAAAAAAAGCTTCTTAGTAAAGATTTATTCCATAGAATTGGATGACTTTTTTATGATGACAAAATAGGGAGAAATTATGCTTGATTTTATAAGAAGTTCCTCGAGTGAGGTGGAGCTCATCCGTATGCTCCAATTACTTTCAATTCTAACTTCACTTGATAAAATCTAGAAAATGTTTTCTTGCATTATATTCAATTACATTATCATAAACTTTGATAGTAAGTAATCATAAAAAAAAGAGTTTATTGGTACCAAGAGGAATACTCTTAGATATTTTGATGTTAATAAACTAATTAAATGGCATACTAATTGATTATGTAGATTTTCTTGTAAATATGATAAGTGAACAATGTTGGAAGGAGATTAATATTCGAAGAATAAGTCAATTGACTAAATATATCAATATAACCATGTGTGGAATAAGAATGAAAAAGATTTTTGTATGGTCAAGCATCAAAGTGTTCCTTTCGTGTATGTGACTTCCTAACCATATAAATCGGTATAATAGGGAGGATTAATTATCATGTTGTCATATATTTAAGATTATTATTAAGATTTTATTATCATTTTTTTTTATTGCAATTGCACACATTTTGTTTCATGTGAATAGTTTTTCTATCATCTTAATAATTTCATAATTTGCGAATCTTTTACCCAATTTAGTTGCACTAGCATCATAATATTGTATAGATCTTTTTTAAGAATTTTAATTTTCTTTTACAAAACATATAGTAAGCATTATTGTACTATTATGATGATTTTTTGATATGTGATAATCAAAATCTTCATTTTTATTGTGTAAAATTGTTTATGTTAATGTATTCCATTTGTGATATTTTATTATTTCTCTTATCTAACTATTTTAAATGTTTTTATCAAGTTTATTTTATTAAAAATCGTTTTGATTGAATTTAAGTAGAGATATAGTAAAGTATTTTAAATAAGTCATTAAATCATTAACAAAAACATTTTCTTCAATTATTTTATAATTTTTAATAAATAATAGATATTTGTCTTTTATATGTGCTAATCATATCTTTGAATAACAAAAAAAATTTCTTTTCTACTTAATAATTTTTTTTTATAAACATTTACTTAAGCTAGAACAATTAATATTGACATTTTTAAGTTTCTGAAAACATTTGCTATTGATAATACTTTTCAAGTTTTACCTCTCAAATCTTTTGCTAAGTTTGTATTTTCATAATTTATAAATTTGTAAATCATAGTATTTATGTTGGTTCATTTATAGAAATCTAAATTATTATTATAACTTTTAGTTAAAATATTTACATAAGAACTAAGATTTTTACAAATACATTTTCATTTTCAACATTATCTCACTAAAAGAATTCTATTTACATATAATGCATGTTCCATATATTTTTTTTTTAAATTTTTTATTACCTTAATAATTTTGTTGCTTATATTAATTTAAAAAATTACATATTTTCGTGATTAAATTAACAAAAAAATTATTTAGCATACTATGCATCTAGTTTTCAACTACATAAACTTACTTATCGTTAAATGCCTTTTAATGATTTTTATTAATTTAAGTTTTTTTTTTTAGTATAATAACTTTATATTCTATTTTTTGTGATTTTTTATTTGGACTATTCCATGAAGGTATTGAATAACGTTTACTCATTTATTTTTTATAAGTTTTTTGTTTCACTAAAACATCAGTAATAATAAGTTCGTGTGAGATATTTCTTTGAAATAATTTTATTAAATTTAAAATTTTAATTATCTTGACAAAATCATATATTTTATGAATGTCTTTTGCAACACCTATTTTTTTTAATTACATATTATCTATATAATTTTTATACATCATATTATAGAAGATATAATATCTTATATTTTTTTAGTTTTCTACATATTTTCATTTTCCTCAAATATATTGGTAATTACGGTATTAATGACAAAACATTTCTTTTGTCATTAATGATAACTATAAATTTTCTAAGAAAACTAAAATTTTGAACTATTTGAACGAAAACTTTATCATAAAAGCTAAAAAATAGAAATCAATGAAATTAGGAAATTATAAAATAAGGAAAAGTCTAAAAAAATTGTTAATTAATTATAAAGTTAAATTTATTTATAAATTTTGTCAAAAAATTTTTTTGTACCACTCAAGCATACAAAATATGTCGTTGTTAAGGAAAGGTCTAAATCTTAAAATATAGTAAAATCTTTAAAATTGACAAAAAGCTTATAATATTATTGAAAATGCTTGCAAAGTTGGTTTGAGGTGTCAAAACAAAAAATATGACCATCAAAGTAGTGTAATTAAAAATCATTAAAAATCATTGAGGAATTAAAAAAATAGTTAGTATTATAACATGTCATAAATCAAGGAGTATAAGTTCTAAAAATGAAATAATACTATATAATGATTAGTAATAAATATTTGAAAATTAAAAATAAGTTTACAATTTTAATAAAATGATAAACTAAGAATCATAACATCATAATGCCAAAGAAAACTAGTAGAAAATAGAAGTGTGCAACAAAAGTTAGCACCTTAACTCAATGCTATGAAAAGGGTGATCAATCTTAACAACTATTGCTATCTAGATCAAACACTAGAGGCAAAATATATGCTCTGTAATCTTTTTACAACACCTTGATCATTGACGATGAGTTGGTTGTACCTATTTGTTGAATGAGCACACTAATTATTTAATTGTTATGTACCTTTGCTTTTAACAATTTTATTATAAATAAATTATTTTCCTTGAAACTTATTTCATTTTTCATGAGAATAATTTCGATAACAAAGTTATGGATAGTTTTTTATTTATTAAATATTCAACTATCGTAGTTATTTTTATATGTTTCAATATTATTATTTTTTAACTACGATAACAAGATTTTCTTTGCTTACATTATTGTGTAACTTTGTAATGTATTGTTTAAATTTACCAAATATTTTAAATATATTTTTTAAAATTATCACGTATTGCTTTTGTTATTGTACCTTATTTATTTAAAGATAGCATGTCTTATTTAACCAACTAATATTTTAAATTAAACATTTTTTCAGTACTTCAATATTTTTAATAATGATTTGTTACTATATTGTATCAATTAGAAAACCTTTGTTGGGCCATCATTCTTAATAATTATATTAATTATATACAAAATAGTTATGTTTTTATAATTTTTTCATATGATATAAATAATTTCAAAATTTTGTACCAACAATTTAAATATTGTCTAACATCTGTGATGCTTTCGTTCTAATCGAATGATTTCGAATAACTTGTAATTATTTAAGTCATATTATCACATTTATGCTTACATGTTCAATTTCTTTTTTGTTTCTTGGCTTATATCACACAATTTAAATGCTTTGAATCATTAAGACTTTCTTATTTAAATATTTAAAATTATAATTTTTTTTAATATTTTTTTGGTAGATTAGGAAAAACTTTTCTGAAATTGAATATTTTCTCTTAATTTTCTACTTTTAACTTTCATATTTTTTAATTAAAATTTTTTAATTTTATAATTGTGAAGTTTATTTTTTATTAAAAGTTTTAGAAACATGTTTCTCAGAAAGTATTGCTAATTTTTTTATATATAAAAATTTGCAAGCAATCAATATGGAAAATATTTTCGCAAAAATATTATACATATAAATTATGTGTGGTTAAGTATTTTTTTGATTTATTGTTTTTATATAATTATCAATTCTTTTGTTTTTTATTCACAGGGAGAAGTTTTTATTCCTTGTTTCTTTAGAAATTGTTTTATTATGTTTGTAAATATTAGAATTACTTATAGAAGTTTTATAGTATAATGGAATATTTTCATGTTTTTACATTTTTAAAAGCTTGTGAAATTTATATTTTCAACTAATTATCCTTCAAGTGATAAATGTTTTTAAAATCTATGACTTTCTTATTTGCAAAAAAAAGTTTCATGAAAACTGCATTAATTTTTTAATATTTAATATTTTACCTTTTTTAAAACTATAAATAATGAAATTAAGATTTAAATGTTTGTTATAAAAAGGTATATTTTAGTATATTATTTTCTTTAGATATTGTCAATGTTGTTTCTCACATATTGAAATTGCTTAAAAAGATTTTTTTTCTTTATTACACTTTATTGACAATAGTTTTTTATATTTTCAATATTTTATATATATCATCACTATTCAATTGTAATCTTTCAAACTTCTTAGAAATTCCCATTAATAATTTTTTCTAAAGTTTTCAAAATTATAAATTTAATTATTTATTTATTAAAAAGTTTTTGGAGTATATTTTATTGAATATTTGTTTTCACTACCTAATATATTGCATTATTCAATTAATTTAATAGTTATATCTCATATAATTATTTCAAAAATTTTACATTAACATGTTTGTGACCTCTGCGTTATTGAGAAAATTTAGCGATAATTGCTTGAATATTTTTTAATGGTTTCATTTTTTTGAAACTCTTTTATTTTTTATATTGACATATTTTTCATGATTTAATATATAATTCACAATTTTTTAAAAATAGAGGTGCACTTACTTCTTAAGGATTTGCCATTTTTTGTCTCACAAAAGTTTTATTGAAATGGTACGTAATATAAATGTATTTATTATGTATTTAATTTTCCATCTTCTACAAATTTTTATCATTTACTATAATTAGCATTTTTTGTTTTTCATAGAACTATCTTCTTTTATTATTCAGATATATTTTCACTATATCTTTTATGCAATATTTTTAATTTTAAAAATATTCTATTTTAATTATGTAATTTTTATTCAATTTTTTTATTAAAATTTCAAAATTATAGACATTAGTAACATAAATTTTAAAGAATGTTAGATTTACAAATTAGTATTATCCTCATGATATTTTGATAACTATATTCATTTACTCAATATTTTAACAAATATATAATACTTATATTTTTTTTTGTGAATTTCTACTTATACGAAAATATTACAAATATTATCATAACTTATTCATTTAATTTTCTTAGATATATTATGCACATCTTTGATTGAATTAGCATATTTTCCTCAAATGTATTACTAAAAAATAATTATCTTTAGTTATTAGGAATTAATTTTAGTATTTTAAAAAATAGTTCAATCATAATATTTTTGCAATTTTATGTTTTTATTAAAATTGAAATATTATTTCATTTTATAGTAAAAACAATTCAATACTTAAAATATCCAAAGATTTGTTTGTAATTTATTGATTAATAATTATTTTTGTATTTAAAAAGTAAGAAATATGTAAAAGAAATAAAAATATAACTTTAATAAAATTAATAGAATATCATTAATATAAAAAAATGAGTCTTGCATTTTATCTATTAAATTTTTTTTATTATTTATTTTTCAAGTTAGGCAACCACTAATTACCCCATTTTATACAGTTTTGTTAAGCGAAGAATAAAATTATTTTAATTCCAAAATGTGTAGACTAATCAAAATTATAAAGAAATGGTAAAAACATTTTTATAAAAAACTAGGAAAAGGAAATTTCTTTTTACAATTATGAAAATTTAAACTAATAAAAACCTTAAAAAATAAAAATTACATAGCTTGTTAAACATATGTAGCTTTCAAATTATAAAACATATAAAAATAAATTGACATATAATTGCAAACATAAGAAATGTGCAAAGTCAAAAAACGAAAAAAAGTTAAAGAAAATAAAAGTAAATAAGAACCCAAAATAGATAATATTACAAACATATTCATAGAACAACATCAATATAATGTGACAAGAAAATATCTTTTATGAAAAAAAGGTGGAACTAATGCTTTCTAGAAGTCAAAAAATGAAAACAGTAGATGGTACAAAATATCTAAAAATTGTCAAAATACAATGTAAAATTTATCTTAAAATAAAACACTGATGTTGAGAGAATAAAAAAATATAAACAAAACATAATGAGAAAACAAAACATTTATGCTATCAATAATCATTTAATATCATATTAGTTAGAAAAAATGTGCAATGCAAAAAATTATGATAAATATTATATTACAAATAAAAAATAGAAGAAGAATGATGGAAGAAGAAATGGAGGAAAGATATTAAATGCAACAACTAGATTTAGGTCTTTCCTTAATGCCACAAAGATAAAGAAATGGAGGAAACGCCAACATATGCCCTCCACTATAATTGCATGCTTGGGTCCAAAATCTCAATGATGAAAAAATCAAATATTATAATGCCAATTTAATTTTTCCATTCATAAAAGTATTTAAATTATTTATGATAATAATCCATCTATGAAAAGATTAACTATCATCCTTAGAAAATTTCCTTATACAAGACCATTGCAAACAAATAAATTATATTGTTGCAATCATGAAAAAATATCCTTATATGATCATTAGTAAGACTCATATTACAACTTGTCTTATATCAGTTAGACAAACAAAGAGGTTACATATTCTATATTTTTATACTCTTAGAGTATTCATTGAGCTCAACATTTATTTTAATAGTGTGACTAATCATTCTAACCAAAAAGATATTATATATATGCAAATAAACTTTTATGCTTAGTTTTATATTCTAAGTTAAGGACAAGAAAATTTTAGGAAGTAACACAAATTCAACTTATTTATTTTTCAATGCTCTATTTAGAATAATCTTAAGATAGATAAACTCAAGTGGATTTGTTTTAGAAAGGTAATGCTTAAAAGTTCTATTATTACAATAAGAATTAAAATTAGGAGGACATTAATAAGATTTTCATAAGTTTCATTTAGAATTGACTTAAGTGGTTGAATTTTTGAAAGTCTTTCAAATTTGCATTTGCATCAAAGAAAGTCAAAACTTCATTTAATTGGTTATCATCAAAGAAATGTAAACATGAAGTGTTTAACAATAAGATTAATATTTTTAGCCATTTAAACTACTTGATCAATGTGTCATGAACCTACTAACACAACTAAGTTCTTGCAAGTATAATATAAATGTAGCCAAATAAATCAGTCACACAAAATATTAAGTAAGAAATTTCCAAAGTTAATAACAATACAATATGGATTCTCAAAAAACATGATTAATTTGAATGGATTTATCAATGTTCATTAAAATGGGTAAAAGATGGGCAATATGATTAATATTGTAGTTGTAAGTAAACACGATAATCCCTAATAAATAATAATATTCTCGTTAATTAAAATTATAGCTTCTCAAAAAACATTTAATATTAAACATACTAAGAGATTTCACAAAATAATAAAATGGATTCTGATAGTGGATTAAGTAATATAATACAATAAATGTGTAGTACTAATCATTTTATGGTTTGAGTGTACTTGAAAAGCACGTAACTAGAACATAATTATATATGCTCATGTTTACGACATTGAATGGAAGGATTGTTTTTTTTTTCGGGAATAATAAGATTTCATAAGATAACACTAAAACGAACAAGAATTTTGTAACCTAATTTGAAAAATATAAATATAAATCTTATCTTAACAAAATATACCTAATGCAAAATAAAAAGCATGCCACTAGTAGCAAAAGAATAACATCAAAATATGGTATAATTTCAATGATAAGTTGTCTGAAAACTTGCTTTGAAACTAACCTACAAATAAGCTAGAAAGAGGATTTGTGCTTTGACAAGCCATTTTTTAATTTCAATTTATGTTGAAGTAGTTAAATATAATTACTTAGCGAAGTTATTCTTTAGTTTGGGGATAAAGGATACACGTTACTTGCAACTATTACACTCTTGTGAGCTATGTGGTCAATATGATACACAATAAGGTTATGCCACATAGACAAGATAGCAAGGCCATGAGTGTGGTTGCAGAAGTACTGTTGACCAAGAATAATTGAAGGAAAGCTCATAATAATGTGCTGACATCATGTGTAATGCAAAATGTAACAATTTAGAGCCATGATAAGAGGAAAAAATTTCTAAAAATTAGTAAGCCGTGCCATGTGTGACAATGCAAGAAGTAGTGGTTGTGGATAATGATGGTCATTTGAATAACACAAAATTGGCTTTAATAAGAAAACAATTAATAGTGAAGATACATATGATAGGAATCTTATAATTTGAATTGACTTTAGCTCTAATTAAATAAGCAAGAAGAATTATGAAGGAAGAAAATAGAGCAAACTAGAGCTCCACAATGTTGACATTAAATGTCAAATGCAAAATGTAGTTAAGAAGAACCATGAAGGCATGCTACAAAGAAAGATCCTTCATAATGTCAAATAATTAAGGACAACTTTTGGAAAACTTTTACATGTGGATATTTTCCAAAATTAATCTCATATGATTCAATTTGTCTGCATTATTTTTTTAAAAAATATGTGAAAAGATGACATTTGAATGTATAACAAACCTCACGCATAAAATGGTTTGAAAATGTTTTAAAAATATGGCTAATACAATGGCTGCATGCATAGACTCAAAGAAAATTTACAACCCACACACATCTAATGTACTTCTAGTATTTGTTAAATAAGCACAATTCCAAGTTATATCCAATAGATGTTTGTAGACCTTGTGTAGAATAAAACAACATTTTATCTAATAATGCTTGAAACCTTCAACACAAAAAAAATTGATAGTACATTGTTAGATATGTGTGGATTGTCAACAACAATGCACAAACACAAGGCAAATGCATATAGAATATATTCCCAACATAAAGTACATCTAGTTCACTAGAAATTACTAATCATTAGTAAATATGATCAATTAGGTTAATGATAAATTTGCATAGCCATTAGTCATCATTCGTAGATGTTCTTAGTGCACTCCTAACCATATCTATGAAAGCATAAATGTAAATTCACATTTGGAAACGATTAAATTAACTTTATGAATGCAAAACAATTCTAAAATTTTCATAACTATAGTTAAATACAGAAATTTTGGAAATAATGCTACCTAACATTTCTTAATGCATCAAATTCTACTATACCTTTAGTAAATGAATTTTATCACATTAAACCATTTTAAAATCTTTTAAAACTTTGAAAACCTGCATCTACTTATTCAAAGTCTTGTTGATGAAGCAATATAAATTGTTGTACATAATTTCCTCATCAACCTTAAGCATCAACAAAATTGTGGTAATGCTTTTTTATTTTACAAATGTTCTATAGGTGTGCCACATTTTATAGGATTAAGCAAACAGAGTTGTTTTTGAGAATTATAGCATTAGGTTTTAGTTACAAAAGTAGCAACTTTTGTGAAGGTCGAGTTTAGATCACAAAAACCCAAAAAAGGTAGGCTTTAGCATAAAAAAGAGACAAACTTGAATTAGGTTCCAATTAGCAAAAATTACTGGGGTTGTAGACTAGCATAAGGACAAAAATACTTAAAGTGAGTTTGTCTCTTTATCTTAGGAAAAGGGCTAATGATATTTTCTAAACTTGATGTGACACTGGTTCACTTGGGTAGAAACTAATTCAAATAAAATGCTCTAGATGTGTTTTCAATACTACTATTGTTCATTTGTTTTTTCACTTGCCTAGAATATGATACTAGTTCTACTATAAGTTGCACTATTTGGGACCAACAACTATTATCATAATCAATTTACTAAGTTTTGAAAACATGTAAAGTTGGATCTTTAGAACATAGAACACGCATTTTTTCAAAGAAATTTAGTTCTTTTGAGACAATCCAAGCAAATAGTCTTTTGTAGGACTCCTAGTTGGTACATCAATTAGAATTTTTTATGCCATGATAACAATCAAACATTTATCAAACCTTTACACAATCAATATTTCTATTCTTCTTATACAAGGCTAAGATAGACCTTAAACATTTATAATAGGCTCAAAATTCATACAAAGAAGGAAAAAAGACCCAAAAAATGGCCTATTGAGCCAATTTTTGTAAATGCCTCATATGTTGCTCACTATCAACCTCACTACACCTTAGGGATTACATGGACCACGTTTGCCTGAAATAGATAAATAAATAGGGCTTCTAGGTCTAATCTAGATCACAAGTTCATATGACCATCAAACACATCTAGATTTGCTACATCAAGTTTATTAGTGCCAACCAACATAAAGCAACATAGTTTATAGAACCCTCTAACAAACTTAGATCTAACAAAATATGTTGACCTACCATCATATTTCACGACACTATTGTTGTCATGTTGACCCATTAACATGATCTATGACACCCTTACTCATATATAACACTGGCATAATAGACATTGCATCGACCGCATGACTTGATCCACAACAAACAAACATAGGTCTAACATAAAACACTGGAGTGGTATGCCATTTCACTAACCAGATCCAAACAAATCAAATTCAAATATTGCTTGCAATGTTTGTAGAAAGCTATTTCACAACTATTTGGGTCAAAGAAATTATGGACCCAAAAAAAAAACTTTTTGACCAAAGTTTTGGCAACCACTTTTTAGAAAATAGATGTTCAAAACTAAAATGGTGCATTTCAAATAGCATCTTGATAAAAGCTTTTAAGATAAATTATGTTTTTTTATATTTTTTTTGCTTAGGTACTCTATAAAATTTGAGGTATACTGATGCAGAAGCGTCTAAACTTAGCTCACAAAGACAAATTTGTTGGTGTCGCGCTAGTTTAACAAGTGCACTAGTACAAAATTTACTTGAAAATTATTTTAAAAATTGTTAAAATAATTTTTTTATTGATTTCATCACTTCCACCATCCACAAATGTATGTTGCCATAAGCATTATAATCTGTTAACTTGAGAACATTTATTTACCAGCGTTTGACTAGCATCGACTTGTTTTGCGCTGAGCTATGATGACTCCTGCCAACTTGCTAGTCCCAAAAATCCTGCCAACCCATTCTTTCTTCCTGACCCGCACCTATCCTAAACCTGGAACGAATGTACTGAGACATCTGTCTACTCAGTAATGATTTAACTTTGCTTATTTTCCATCCGTTGTTTCGGCATGCTTTGTTATCGCCACCCAAAACTTAGAATTTATTTGCAAACTTCTTAATTTTTAATACTTTTTTTATTATTTTTCATTTTTTTTAAATTTGTGATGAATATTTAAAAATCCTTATAAATAAGGAAGTTTGCCATATTAGAAAAAAATAATGGAATTAAATTTATTTTGTTTAAGTGCTTCCACCTTTGTGAACAAAAGGTGTACGCCTTACCCTTGTTGCAGAGACTCCAATTTTTCTTATAAGGGAAAACGATTGAAGGTGAGAGTCCTTCCATCAGTAAAGCCCAAAAACAAAATCCTTTGTGAGAGACAAGGATCAAAGGTGAGAAACCATCCAACAAGAGAGTCGATAAACAAATAAACTCTCGCTTTTCCTAACAAGCACATCAACATCAAATGATTTAATCTTTCAACTATTTTTATTTTCTAGATAGTAATCTAATAGCAAAGTTTCTCTTTTCCATTATAGTATTTCACATAGAATTTGTCTAAATTCTTTATTTTATATGTCTAAAATTGGATGTTAAAAAAATTATTTTTGTTCGATTTTATCTTTAATGCTTAAGGAGTAGTCTACTCAACTTAATAATCTACATTACTATTTTAGAATGCCAATCTTTTAATAGTTCTTAAATACCACATATGTCATCTTACCCTGATTATTATATAGTATCTTTTTTACATTCCTTAATAATCTTTTGGGTATCTTCAATATTGTAGGATCATATTTAGACCTTTATAGAAGCTTAAATATGCCATGCATCATGTTTGGTATAAAAAATTATGATTTTCAACTAAAAAAGGCTTTTTTTTTTCTTTTTTTAGTGCATTCAATTTTGGTATTAGACATAAGTTTTTCTATTAGAAAAATTCTTCTACTTAATACATCAACTTGGGTTTTCAACGAATTTTTTAATATTAAACAATTATTACTTTTTTATTAAAAAAATCTTCTTCATTTTTCTACTTAAAGTTCAATTTTTTTTTCTACAAAGAAAAAATTTCTACATAATGTTTTTTCATTTTTTTACTCTGCTTATACATTAAGAAACTCTTGGTTAGTTTCAGGTAAATTTTTTTAAGAGGTGGTACAAAAGTAGTGATATGATTCTTTGCTATCTTTTCTAAGGACTATGTAGTTCTATCTAAGAGTTGGTCTTGAAAAATTAGGTCCTTCATCATTTTCCATTTTGTTAAAAGCATATCCCATCTCAGCTTTACCAGTTTCTTGTAGTGATTACTTTGCTTTCATATTTTTTTTATTAAAAATAAGAAAAAAAAGATATCCCAAATTAGTTTCTTTCCTTGATATCCCTTGTATGATAAATTTTTGAATAACCATGAGATCTAGTAGGTAATATCAACTAGTAAATAAAATTCAAGATTTAGTTCAAAAATAAGGATAAAATTTGAACCAATATCTAATATTATAAATATTACAATCGATAACCAAACTCACCCAAATGGTTTGTGAAATCTTCCTAAGCTAGTAACGTGACTAAAATCCTAAATGAGAAAGGGATAATAAAAGAAGTGTCACACAAAATGACTTAGAAGAAAGAAATCCTGAAAGATGTAGAAACTATAAAAGACAAGATCCTATCAATGACTCTGATCAAGATATCCATAGAAGAGATTATGATCACAGAAGACAAAATAAACTTTCAGATGACTCAAACCAAAATGATGATCTAGATATATCTAGTAAGAAAGAAAGGCTTATGAGCAATCGAGATAAAGAGTGCATCCCTAATGTGAAATTGGATGTCTTAACTTTTTATGGCAGCTATGATGCTAAAGATTATGTTAAAAAGCACACTAGTGTGGATGATTACTTTAATTGACATCAAATGGGTAAGAAAAGCAAATATCAATTTATTAAAACTAAACTCATCGATACTACTCATACATTCTTTAGAAACTTGGAATGATAATATTCAATCAATGATGAATAAGTACCCCAAACATTGAGAAATTTTAAGGTTATGTTGTATGAGAGGTTTGTTTCAAAGGCCTATAGTATCCAAATATTAGATAAATAATAGATTTTCTTAAGGTGGTAGATCTGTTGAGGAGTACCTCAACAAATTCGAGGACTATAAACCTAATTATGATGTAGATGAAATAATTCCAAAGAAATAATAACAGATTAAAAGAGAGCATTAACCAAGAAATGACATATATGTTATGGGAGTTTATCTTTAACTATTTGCATATTCCTTTTATAAAGAATTTTTGTTTTTGTTAATTTTATTAAAGATTTTATCATCATCAAAGTAGAAAGATTATTGTGTTATTGACCGCTTGTCATGGTATTTTGTTTATTAAAAATAAACTCTATGTACTTTTAATTAATTTTTTAAGTTAATTTTTAAATTTAAGATAGATAATGTTTGTATTAATGGGAAAACTTGAAGAAGTGTAGTATAAGTGAAATCCTATGAAAACCATTTTAGTTGGAGTAGCAAACTATCAAAAGATACTGTTTGAATTAAATTTTAGATACGCTAATTTTACTCTGATTAAAATGTTAAGTTTGATTGAAATCTTTATCACAAGACACAAATATTAAATTTTATTAAAATTAATATTTTAAAAAATATTTGGTCATAAAAAACTAAATTCTTTTTTATTATCTTGAATTGATTTTTTTTTTAATTATATCTTAGTATTTATCCAATAACTTTTATAAAATGCACATTGTAATTATAAAAAGTAATTAAAAAATAAATGATAATTAAAATAATACTAATTATTAATAAAAGAACCAAAAGTCTTCACAGCACCTAAAACATGCTGAGTATCATTATTAGTTCTTGAGTTGAAGTTCCAAAACTCGTCGGTTAATTGCGACACTAAGTACAACTATGAAAATTTTTTAGGGTCTTAGAATGGGTCAATACTCTCTTATCCACATGTGTAATTTCTAAATCGTCATTGATAGTATGAGTAATGACCTTTTGAGCAAACTACGCGTGTAGTCAACCCCAAATAAGCTGACTTCGAGGAACATGTAAGCTTTATATTCAAAACATCTTTATTAAGTTTCATAATGTCGGACTATATTAGAGCCTTGTTTTTACACAACATGCTACCAAACTAAAGGACTAAGCAAAACCTTCTGATCGTGCAATTTCAAGATTAAACGATCAAGTTCTCTTCCATCTTTTTTATAAAGCCTAATAAATCTAGGCATCAAACCAAGATAGATTTCTTAGTTTTGATCAAATTCAATTTCTAAACATCCTCATGAAATCTCTTTCATTCAACATGCAGTTTTCTTAAACAAATAGTATTAGTTCGTTCTAATCGTGTGACTCATGTGCAACATCCCTTTTAGCTATTTTTAAGCCTTTTAAATTTTTTATTTAAATTGTAATTTTTCAACTAAAAAAATTTAAAAAATAGACAATACAATAATGCTTATTTTTCTTTTTCAACACATGCTTTTAGCGATTAGAAAAAGTCTACAAGTAAGAGAAGTTTTGAACAAAATGGATTGGTGAATGTTTATACGATATGAAGAAACTTTTTAAGCCATTAAAAGCCCATGATAATTATCACGACTATAATTTCTTCCTTTAGTCATGAAACTCTTAATTACGCTTTCTTCATAAGTCAATTATGTTATTAATTTTCTCTATTCCTAATTGATTTAATTAAGATAGTTATGTCTCTTTCATCATTTCATTAACCATAAGATTTTATCTATAATGATTTTTATTTTATGTCACCAATTCTTTTTACCCAAATATTATTTTATTTTATTACAAAACTGCCATAACTTGTTTCTTTTATAAGGGATTAGCCTACAGGTCTTTTTGCAAAAGATTTTTATAATTTTTTTTACTATGATTTTGTCAGGACTAGGTAGGTTTTTTAAGCAAAATCACCTAAATATCATTATTCTATGTTGTTGTTCTTATTGATTTTTCTATTTCTTATCTTTTTATAAATTAGTATTATTGAAAGAAAAAACAATAGTTTTAAATCAAAATTTAAAGTATTCATAAAATTTTTTAAAAAAAATTGTGTAAGAATTTTTTTGAGAAACTTAAAATTTATTCATAACAATTCATTCCCTTCTTATAAATCTAAACTAAATCATATGTCATTATGAAGTGTTATTTAATAAGGAAGGGGTGAATTGTTCAGAATAAAAATTTGTCTTTCTTAGGGAATATTTAAAAGAATTCTTTAATAAACATAAGTATATCTTTAAAAGTGAGTTTTAGAAACTATTAAATTTAATTTTAAATGGAAATTACTCTATTTTAAAATATGTTGATTTTCTTTTCTTAATAAATTTTTTGAAAATATAAAAAAAATTGTATAAATAAAAAGTGGTAGGCAAATGATTTTCAGATGATTCAACTTAAAATGAAGCATTTATCTACACCCACCTAACAAAAACAAATATAACTAATATAACTCTTTCGTCGAATGATACGTGGTTAAAACCTTACAATAACAAAATAATAAAGATTAGCAAATACGACCTCACAACCTAACAAACTTAGAAAAAAATAAAAATAATTTAGTAATGCAAAATAAAAATTAGTACAAAACAAAAATTTATTCTTAAAAATATTGATTGAGGTACAAGTATTTTAAATTAATTAATTAAAAGGATTAAAAACTTCACTCATTTTAGAAGAAAGTAAAGATTACGAGTTTGATATATGATGGACAAAATATTTAGATGTGATTATGAGTAGTGGGTGCTAAAGGCTTAAATGTCATCACTTGAACATTTTTCTTTGAATTTTGTAAAAAATTCATCATTCAATTTTATTCAAGAATTCAATTATTTATAAACATTTTTCTAATTGATGAAATTACTTACCAAACTTATCAATTAAGCATTATGGTAAATTATGAAAATCCGAACGTCTTCAAATATTGGCTAAAAGAGCCATAACACAAGAACCACTCGATCAAAAGGCTTCTAGTTCGTTTGATCATGGAAAAACATGATCAGATGACTTTGATTAAACAAGAACTATTTGATTTGGATCAGTAGATCTAAATTGTGATATAATGACAAGATTTAGCTGTTATGCATGGATAAAATAAGAGATATCCAAATATTAAATTACATTATGGAACAATGAATCTAATTAAGTGTTTTTAAAAGGCAAATGGAATTATGATCATTTGATTACATAACTGCATGATCAGAAGATAGAATCACTCCAATAATTTTGAGTATAGTCATGCAAAACAATCACACATTTTAGTCCCACATTGCATGAATGTTGAATTATTATTGCTTTATAAGAGTTTTCTTATGCCACATAATAAGTACATTGTTTGGGCTTAATAAACCCTTGGTTCACCCTGAAGTGATTTCCCTTATTTCTAATACACACATACTTTATTAAATTAGGATATGTGAGTTATGTAATGAACCAAAATTATTTGATGAGTTTTGATGTTATTTTATCAATCTGATAAACTTAGCTACCCATATTTAGAATCTATGCTCCAATTGGACACATTCAATTATTATTATTACTAGGTTTTTTTATTATTTTAATTATATTACAATTTTTTTACTAATTATTTATTATAGTTATAATACACATTTTGAAATAAGTTATTGATATAAAAATTCTATTTATATGATTAGGAAAAAAATAATTGTTTAGATGGTTAATTTTTCATCTAGATTTTAGAATCCTAATATTATTTCTAAATTGATTAATCTAAATAAAATTTACTTTTTGTGTCTTCAAAGAGTGATTTTAATCAAGCTTAACATTCTAATCAATATAAAATTATAATACCTAAAATTAAATTCAAAATGTTTCTTAGTTATTTGTTAATCCAACAAAAATGATCATCACAAAATTTCACCTTTGCTCTTCTTTTGTTTCAAAGTTTACCTTGAATAGAAGTATCATCTATCTAAAATTTAAAATTTATTAAAGAAAATTCATTGGTAATACTTAGGATTTATGATCATAAAAAAAACATCATGAAAATGGGTCAACCCAACAATGTCTCTATCTTAATGATAACAAAACTTTTAATAAAATTCATTAAAACATAAATTATTTATAAAATAAAATGCATAACAATTAAAGATAAGCTCCTTTACATGTATGCCAAGCTAGATTAATGATCTCCCATAATTTATGCTCATTTTCATCTTTTAATTCTTGTTCTCCTCTACTTTGTCATCACATAAAGTGAGTTAATCTATATTTAGTAAATTGTTAACAAATTAATATTTTTTTGAAATATTCAACCAGCTAATATATTTCTTTTAAGTTTATTATGTTCAAATTATGCCAATATCTAATGATATAAGACTTGTATAATTTCTTTCAAATATATTTAATTCTTTCTTTCTAACTATTACAAACATTTGTTATTTATGCTATCTTGTGTAACGCATGGCTTAAAATTTGTTACAATGGATATTGGTTATGAAAGACTAATGTTTAACACCAATCATAATTTAATCTATACCTTTTTTGTTTGAAAGTTCCCTAGAATAATTTAAAGTTTTATGATTGTGTTTAACTATATATATATATATTATTTTAGTTGGAATTAGTTTATCAAAGTTGCAAAACATAATATTTGATTTTAATTATTAGATTTGGAATCACAAACCATTTTGGGTCCAACATAGCTAGATATAATTGAGATACTATTCTTATTCATATAAAGCATTTTTCGAAAAGAGCAAAATCGTAATAAAAAATAGAAAAATAATACTATGATCATGCAACATAATAAACATGCAATAGAATAAAATAATTCGATGACACAAAATGTAAATTAATAAAAAAATCTTATTCTTGATGAAAGCTTACTGAGAAACAAGTGTTTTATTTAAATCAATTTTAATTGAAGAAAATTGAGAACTAACTTATTTAAGAAGAAAGTAGAGATTATTAGTTTGATGATTGAAGCATGTTCCATAAGAAAATAGAAATGAGCATTGACAACAAAAATTATTATGAAGGGAAGTGGGAGAAATGGGGATTGATAAAAATCCATAACTCTTATAATTATGTAGAAATGTGTTGCTCATAGTTTGAACTTCATTTAGACTTGTATGAAAATTTTCAAGTTCGATTCAATAGTTTTAAGATCTGGTAAATGATCTCTATTTATAAAAAAATAAAATAAAACTCCAAAAATAACTCACACAACATCAAAAATCTACTTTTTAGAAAGCTAGAATTAACAAATGGAGATTTTGGTACAACTACAGTCCAATTAAGCAAGTGGAGTGGTAACCATCAGATCAACTTAAATCATAAAGGGTTCATATTTAATTGTGGCAAGATAAGATTTAGAGAGTTGGATTCAAAAGTTCAATGGATAGTAACGATGATTACAGTACTGTTCAAATAGGCAAAGAGACTCTCAATCTTTCGAACAACTATTCTGAACCAATGGCTGAAAAATGTTAACTATTCATAAATATGAGTGTGATCAGGACTGCTCAGTTGTGAATATGCATGATCAGCAAGTGTGAAAATCTCAAGTTTGGTAATAGCTTTTGTTTTGTCTCACAATGCAAAATAGTTGAAGTATTTTGTGCTTATAATACATCAGCTACATATTACAATCAGCATAATGGGTCAGCTACCCCAGGGTGTTCTTAACAAGTCACAACCAGGGTCAATAGTGGGCATAAATGTGTCTAACTTAACTTGATTTTTTTAAACTAATTAAAGAATCTCCCATGACTCATTCTACCTAAGCCTGTTCATAAGTATTGCCTTAAACAATTTAATCAAAGCACTACTATAGTTACTTAACTTGATCAAAACTTGGGCTTGAGCCATTTCAGATTTGAGCAAGTTCCTAGCTTGCAGGGATCCCAAAAGCACATGCCCCAATGTGCTACATGTTATTTCAGCTAAGCCTTTCGGGTTAATGGTTAAGAGTGCATAAAAAACATATTATTATAATAATAAGAAACAATTATGTAACAAATTAAATATTTATAAGATTTTTAAGAACACAAATGCATTTAAATAAAATATAACTTGTGCCAAAGTCAAATATGCATAAAAGATGAAAACCCAATTTGCCATAATTATGGAAAAATTAAAAGTTTAACATGCTAATCGTAAGAATTTAGAAATGATGTTCTTCTTTTATTAGCCACTCTATAAAGACCATTATCTTTGGCTCCAAAATTAGTAGATTGAGTCATAAAATTATATTCACCATTTATGTTATAGTTCTTACTCCAATAAATTCAGACTGTTGGAAAACTCCATGAGATCTAAATAAAACAATACTAAGTTCAGTAATGTATTAATAAATACTTAGACTTGGTTTTGTGATCATCATATTAAAACATAAAACAATCTCCCCCTTGAGGATTATAAAACAAAAGCTAAAGGAAAATATAACAGTAATAGAAAAAATAAATAATTTAATATTCAACATTATAGTATATAGCTAATATGATTGCACCACTTGAATTGTAGATTACACTCACCCATAATTCTAACCCTTAGTTCTCTTCATTTTTGTACTAATTCAAAGGGTTTAATGACACCTAAGCTTAATCTAAGTTTATTAAATACTATGATAGCCAATTGCTTAGTACCAATATCAACTAATTTGGTAGATGATAGCACAAATAACAACTAAATTATTTTTTTGTATATGTTCTCTAACAAAGTTATATCTTAATTCTATATGTTTTGTTCTTGAGTATTCAATGGGATCTTCAGCTAAATAAATTGTACTTAAATTATCACAAGAAATTAGAATTGTGTAAACTGTAAGCCATAATCTAAAAATTGGTGTTTCATTCATAGGACTTGAGTTGCCCATGAAACTTTACCATTTTTTCTCAAAAAATTTCCAACACCTTTAATTCTTTAAACAAAAGTGGTATTACTAATGAATGAAGTAGTTGTTTCTAGGAAATATAAAAATGATTATGAACAATGGTAGGAGAAATAAAGACTGACTAAAATCCATAGCTTTAATAATTATATAAAAATTTGCTACTCATTGTTTGAACCTTGTTTCAACTTGTATGAAATTTTTCAAGTTTGATTCAATTATTTTAATGTTTGATAAATGATAAATTTATGTAGTTGAAATAAAAAAAACTTAAAAAATAAAACCCTAATGGCTGGAATCTACTTTTCAAAAGCTAGTCGATACATATTAAGAAGATAGTACAGCTGCAATCCGATTAAGCAAACGAATCAGTAATCATCGATTCAATGCAAATGATAAAAGGTCCATATCAAATAATAATGAGATAAGATCTAGAGCATTGGATTTGAAAGTTAACTTTTCGATCAGACTACTGTTTACATAGAAGGAGATACACTCAACCATTCGATCAACTATACTAGATTAATAGCTAAAGAAAGTTAACTTTTCATAAATATGGGCATGATATGGACTGTTCGATTAAAAAAATGCATATTAGTATAGAAATCTCAAGTTTGACAATAACGTTTATTTAATCCCACATTTTGAAACAGTTTAATTATTTCATACTTATAATACATTAACTAGATATTATAATCAACCTATTGGGGTTGGCTACCATTAGTGTTCTTGAGAGGTCATGCCTCTAGTCGCCAGCGCAAATCTATGGGACTTTCCTGACCTGATTTACACAATTAATGAGTATGTCCTGACTCGCTTCGCTTAACTTGGTTCATAACTAATGCACTGAACTTATTAACCCAGAGACTATAATAGTTAAATGACTTGACTGATACTCAATCATAACTCATCTTAGATTTGAGGAGTTCTTGGCCTTAGGATGTGCCTAATGACCATGCCTTTAGGTAGTACGAGTCACTTGACCTGAGCCATTCGAGCTGATTAGGTTGGGCGTGCTTAAAAAATATTTATAATAATAAAAAAATTTTATATATAAAAAATAATTTGAATATTCATAAGATTTTCAAAAGCACAAATACCCTCAAATGAAATACAACTAAAACAAAATTCACATATACATATAAGATTGATAGTTTTATGCACCATAATTACCAAAAAAATTAAAGGTTTAATGTTCTAACCTTAAAGATTCAAAAATCAAATTCTTTGTAGATTAGCCACTCTAGAATTATCGTTGTTCTGTAAGTTAATGGCTTCCCTCTATGGTTGTAATGTGACATATCACTCCTTGCAGAAACCTGGAATGAGTGGTTTTATTCCTAACCCCTGCTTGGAGCCAATTGATGGCACCCCGTGCTATGGCAGGACATGTTCATGTGTTGTACAATAGTCAGTTGTCAATGTAGTAAGTGGTGGACACCTTCTAGTTTTGAGTCATTGGCCATTATGAATTGATGTTGTAGCATGACAAGTAAATGCCCCTCAGAAATTATACACAATGCTCTATGGAGTGGAATTTTTTACCCCATGTTAATGATGCTACCTATAGAGTTAAGCACATGAATAGGTGGTGGAGAAGGAACTTATGAGAATTCTCTTCATAATATCAAGCCAAAAAAGACTGGCTCAATATGTAAAAAAGATTGCCTAAAGCCCAAATTGTAATCTAAAGAGGGGTACTCAGTCACGAATCATTATTAAGTCCTTTAGAAGAATGTTCTTTGGAGGGTAAAAGAGAAGCAGATGGTAGTGAATGGTGTATATTGGCTAGGTGTATAACATTGTTCGATTATTTATTGCATAGCTCAAAGAGTTGATTGTCTTACCCCATCAAGATGATGGGAGACCAACAGAATGTTTCCGATGAAGAAATTATCGTCATGGCCAGTCACAATGTTTTCTCTATTTTGGCTCGCATTGGTTTCATCATGTGAATTGGTGATCGCCAGTCAGCTCCCCATCTAGCTTAACTTGAAACATGGACAAAGAAGTTTGACATACTTGCTAGTCTAATGGTGAGCATACCCAAAAGATGCAAGGAAGCTAATTTGTGAGATCCTCATTCAAGAGATGATCCAATGACTGAACCAAATCTTTTATAAAGGGCTTGAGTGAGATTATGCATATTAAAACAAAAAAAATTATTAATTATTTCTTAGTAGGGTGAAGCCTAAGGAAACTCTAGTGGAGGTGCACAACTGAGCTATTTTGCAAATCTATCACCTAACTTGGGTGTATGGGGGAAAGACTTATTGAACCAACTAGTAGCTCATTCCCTTCAAAGTTTCCCTCAAGATAGCTAAAGCCATAGTCAGTGTATTATTGTGTAATGGAAATGACTAAATGCATTGGTGCCAGATAGCCCTTGACCAATTCTCATACTTTAAATTAGCAAAAATGCTCAAATTCTTTGATTTGTTTAGCTAAAGAATATAGGCCACAAGTGGGCCATTGTTTGTAAGCATAATTGACAATATGAGATGAACTAAAAGTTGGGTTAAAATGTCCAATTGTGCACTATCTTGAGGTTTGCAATGGATGTTGGTCAATTAAGATTGTAAGACCATGGTCATGGAAGTTGAAATCAACTAATGAGTGCATAAGAACTCACTTGTTGAAACAATTATTCCCAAAACTAGATTGCACTTAAGCTTGTGACCCACCTTGCCATCAGTGTAATGCAATATCTCAATGACTGGGAAGATGCAATAGTCATTACAAAATGTAGAACATAGGCCCACTTGGAGTGTTTCTTAGTGCATATCTTGGTTATAATAGAAAATATAAAAATGAGAACTTTGATGACTGATGGGGGAAAAGGTTCCTTATGAATGACACTTGGGAATGCCATTTTGCATGATCTTCTAGAGGAAGTGGAGTTAAAATTTTAGATCTATGTTGTGGCAATTGAGTGGGAAAGAGAGTGGTTTAAAGACATAGGTACGGGCCTTGTGAATAACAAATTTTCTAATTAAAGCTTGTTGTCCCTACAAACAACTTAACTGGTGGTAAAACCAAGTAGCTGGAAGAGCACCACATGTTAAGCGATCTCTGATGTGCTTCAAATGACCCTTGAAAATCAAAATTATTGAGTTCCTTTAAAGGCTCTTCGTATTCATAGCTACACCATATCTTCAAGGTGACTAGCCTTTGATCAATGGTGAAATGTAAGCAAGAGAATTTCACGAAAGGGAATCATAATTTGGCAAAAGGATTGGCTCTAAAGAATCTACATGAGTGTCATACTCCCAAACTTATCTGGTGTCAGTGTACTACTCAAGTTTCTTGGGCACAAAAAGTAGGTCAACTTGTGTTGACTAATAGACAACTTAGGAGTGGCCCCTACTTGGCCCTTCCTTTAGCATTGAACAATCAACTTAGAATTGGCTCAAACATGGTGAATCTGACTGTTTAATTACAACAAAGAATTGTGATGGTCTTCGAGGATGCTCATGTAATGTGATTTCTTTATAGTGCTCTAAATGTCAAACTAAAGAAATTCACCCATGCATGGGTAAATGATGAGAATCACTATGACTCTACAAAGGTAGCTAAATGTCTCATCATCTAATTTGTGATACACATGAATTGAATAATGAGATTCCCACTATCTGGTTTTATTATTCCAACAAAGCCATAGGGAAGGGAATGAGCTTGGTAAAATAAGTCGACATCACTCATGAAGAAATCATCATCATGGCCTATCATAATTGTTAGCCTGTTGAGGTTTTGGTTAAGGCACCGCATGCATTGGCGATGGTCAGTGGGCTCATCATCTGCTTGTGAGTCAAATGGTGAGAAGCCTGTAAGGCATAAGAATGTTGATTTATGGGATCCTAATTCATGGAGTGAGCCAGCAAATAACTCAAATCTTTTATATAGGATTAGAGTGAGAATAGGCTTATCAGAACCTAAAAGTTGGTGAACTATGCTTGAGTAGGGTAAAACCTAAGAAAATCCTTGTGGAGGCCCATAGAGATACTAATGTGTAAATCATTGATCTGATTTGGGTGTAAAAGCAAAAATATAATCGAAGTACCATTAAATAGAAACTATTCTCATACTTCAAATTGATAGGAAGGCTAAATTTCAATGATGAGTTGAGCCAATAAATTGAGGCTCCATTTGGGCCACTTTTGGTACGCATAATTATTGAATTTGGGATAAAGTAAAAAGCTGGGTTACAATGTCCAATTGTCAACTAACTTTGAGCCTTCAGAAAGTGTTGTCGATTAAGATAGTAAGATGGTGGTCATGGAAGTTAATATCCATTAAAATGAGTGTAACTACACATTTATTGAATTAATTATTCCTAAAAATGGATTGCAGTTAAGAATGAGACCAATATATGGTCATTGATGCAAAGCTATGCCCTGATGAGCAGAAGAGTGCAATAGTCATTAAAAAATGTGGATCTTGAGTCAGTGTGGAGTTTTTTTTTTGGGAACATTTTTTGTGGTAGCAAATATTCAAATGAGAACTTTGAGTATTGAATGGGGAGAAAGGCTCTATGTGAATGATAGTTCAACATGGGTTAACTAATCCTAAGAGATGAGGGAAACCAATCGAAGAGTTCCATTTGGCATTAGCTTCTACAAGAAGTTTAGTTGAAATTATAGAGCTAGGATGAGGGAATTGATGGAAAATTTTGTTTTTAAGATGTAGGTGGGGGTCTTGGAAAGAGTTAGCCTTTTGTCTTAATAGTCTATTGGCTTAGAAAGGAAGACACTATTAAGCTTGATTCTAGTCCAATTTTGTGAAATGATTTAAGAGGTATAGCCTATGTGAGAGATAGCTTGCCGACTAAATTGAGATTCCCCTAATTGAAAAATTATTTTAGCTATTATATGACAAAAACGTAGGGCCCAAACCCTCTTCCTTTCAAGTCTTGCTTGGGTGGGTCAATCTTAGTAAAGGACATTGTTAGGTAAGAGATTGATTGGGGTGGAACATTTATTGAAAGATAACAAAGTTGTCCTAAGATGAGCTCAATGAAATTAGAAATCTCATGTGGAACAAAAAAGAAAAAGTTTGTGTTATTCTTCTTTCTAGTACAAATGCGAACAATGAAAGAAAGGCCTATCATTCCTTTAAGAATTCAAATTTGTTGCTAAAGGTGTTAGAATAGTTACCATAGGGATAATTGGTTTGTGGTAGCCAAGAATTCATAGCAATGTTGCTTTCTGAACCTTTGATGTCAGCTCTTCCTATTATTATGAAGAAAATTTATCGAGTGTTGGATTATTCACCCACCAATAGTCAACATGAGCTAGGTATAAACCATTGTGTATGATGTTAGCTTTACCCAATTTATGAATGTGTCAGATAGTAATTTAACCTAAGCTAACCTATTTATGAATGTGTTAGATCGTAATTTAACCTTGTATTAGAGGAACCACTAATTCACCCAATTGTTTATTACAGTTGAATTAAATGCTAGGGCTTCAAGCTATCCTATGGAGGGTTATGACTGCACACCACTATGTTAGAATCCATGCATAAATGTGATCCTTACACCCATTGTTAGCATGTTGGCCAATAGTAGCGGCTTTCCAACCAAGTGGTACACAACCATAGGCTCACCTGGTGTCGTCAAAATCAGTATGACAACCACTAAAACAAAAGATCGTTAAGTATGAATAGTGGGTAAAATCCTTTATAGATGACTTAAATTTGTCACGAGAGATTATAACTTGTAAAGTAACCTTACTACTATGATCTACAAAGATCCAACCCTTTATTGTAGTAGATTGATGCCCTTTAAGACATTGACATCACAAAAGTTTCAAAACACCCTTGCTCACTTGTAGGCTTGCTCACTTGCTTACTTTCTCACTTGCACAACATGCTCACTTACTCTACTTGCTCTTATTATTATGACACTTCATGTAGTGCTTCTTGTAGCACTTCATGTGTTACTTTATATGATACTTCATATGATACATTATGTGATACTACAAGATTCACGTCGTGCCCCTTGGAGGCTTGTGTAGGTGTAATGTTGAAATGAGTCACATTGCCTGTCACAGATGTTAGATTGTGTAATATGGGAATTCCAACACTTTTCCCTTTCTACAAATTGTTATGATCCACTAGCACCCAACCCTATGTCATAACAAATTGATCCCTATAAAACCATAGATGACACAAAAGATTCAAAAATTTTGCTCGCTTGCTCACATCCATTATTAAAGAGATACCTATTACAGTTTTATATTAAGGCCACAACTTTTAACTTTTTGTACCTTATTCATCACTTGTCAATACTTGGGTATGGTCGTGGAGTCACTCTATTGGCTGACTTGCCTTTTTACTTAATGGAATTGTTGCAAATTGCAATCCATGAGGAGCAATGTGCAGGATAAAGTAGCCCTTGGCAAAGCGTAAGTTAGATGTTGTAATATTCACTAGAGTTTATGCATGCATGGCTATGGCCCAACCCATAAGTTAAGATATTTGTGCTCATGATAGAGCATTGGGCACATTTCAGCACTATGCTCATGTGTGGTAACCAGTCCACATCTTCCTTTCTGCATCCTTTGCCCGTGGATTATTGGTCTAATGAAGTGTAACTTTATTTCAGAGACATTATGTTGCAAGCTATTCACCTAAGGATAAGGTGATTCCATATTTGAAGACTTACCCTTTTGGAATAATTATTGTATTATGCAATCCATAAGGGGCAATGTGTAGCATGATGTAGCCCATAGTGAAGTGAGAGTTCGATTGGCCAATATATGCTAGAATTTGTGCATGCTAGGATTCCACTCTAACGATGCTCTACCACTACTACATGTGAGGCAAAGCACTTGGTACACTACAACATTGTTCAAGCACAAGGAAACCAGTCTACTTGTGCCTTGTGACAACCTATGACCATGATGTGTGGGGCTAAAAAATTGTAAATTTTTGGGAATTGTTAGCACTGTAGCTATTTAGTGCATGGATAAGGTGATGCTTAGTTGGAATACTTATCGTTGTTCTTGTTTGAAGTTCCACACTTTACCCTGTACATTGAGCATTATGATGCGTAATTTTTTCCTTGTTGTAGTGTAAGCTTTGTGCTACCATGCATACTTTCATGGTGTGATACGTGGTCATGTTCCCTTGGCTAGTGTGGAGGATTTCTTCACACACATCATTTTGTTTCTGAAAGGCATAACTCTTTTCAACTATTTTCATCACTTAGGATTATTAATGCAAAAATTTGTTATCACTCTAATTGAGACTTCTCTTGGTGTAATGTGGAATGATCAAACCTTTCTTGTCGTTCTACTCATTATTTCATATGGTGTTTGATAATGCCAAAGTGAAACTTCTGTTGTGCAAAGTGCACTCAACAATGTTTGTTGTTGAGCATGTTGTTGACTCTACATGGTGTGGTACTTGGTGTCAAGCCGCACCTATAAGTTGTCTTCCTCTACTTGTGGCATAGGGGGCCCAACATGTGTGATTTGTTAGTTCTAGAATTACAAGTTTTTTTAAGTGATTGACATGATGATTCTTGGTGGTTGTCAACATTTTAAGCATGTGCTTTGGTTGCTTTCATTTTTTTGGCCTCTGGCAAAACATTTTGTAGTTACAAGAGCCATGCTCTACATCTTCAATTTAGAAGAAGCAATACTTTTCAACCATTTTAATGGTTGTTTGATCATGGCATGTTATTGTGGATCATTTTTATGCCTATGCCATTTTTCTAAGGCATGCTAATTCTTATGCCATGGGGGCACTAGCCAAGAGCTTCATCTTTAATTAGACCCTTTGTGCTTCTTTTGGTACAGCAGTTGCTTTTTGTGGTGCTACTTCTTATGCCTTTGCTACAACTTTGTATGGTTAGTCAATATGTGTAGGGCTTTGTCATGTAATTGCACATTCCTAAGGAGGAAGTTCATATGTTCCCTATTGTCATGTTGGAATGGTCTTAGAAATCAATCAATTTGGTCTTCATTCTCTACAACGGAGGGTTGTTGTGCAAGAATGCTTTTGTCAAATAACAACTTTTTAGAAATGAAGGTATGGTATCCCTACTTGGGATAATTTGCTGTCCCTTTGTGGAGTATCACCAGACATGATGAACATGTCAACAGTCACATGGTGTGCTACTTAGCACTTTATTTTTGTATTGTTAACTGGTTGATCATGCCAATAGTCATACTCGTTTCACAAAGGTTAAGCCATGCATGTGTAAGCATGAAATATTTTACACATTGAAACTATAAATGGCTTATTAAAATAATTATTTTTTTCTTGATGGTACAAGTTGCTCAGATAACCATTTGAATTATAGAGTTAATACATTCACCAAACCCCAACTATTTTGAAGGGATGCATTTATCAGATAAAAGGTCAAAGAGGGCTTTCACCCAGCTCATCGACATTTCATGATAACATGATGGATCACATGACCTCTGTGCAGACTATAAATCATTCAAATTTCCATCATATCAACGTTTGATGTTTGGATATGGGCCTACCGTGATGCCAAAGTGTGATAGAGAATTAGCATTTAATTTTAGAGAGGGAGCCTTAGAGATAGTTACCACAGCCAAGGAAGGTAGCAAGCACACAAATTACCCAATCACGATAAAGACAATAATAATAAAAAATAATATTGTGCTCCACATGTTTGATAATTAGAATGAGTACATTCTAAATTCCTTAATGAGGATCCATTACAAAGAAAGTTTAGTGTTAGTGGCTATGGTGTATCTAGCTCAAATAGCATATATTCAAGTTGTTGTAGGTAAAAACAATGTCATAAATGGAGCTTGCTTTCTGCTAATTGATCTACCTTTCAGGTGCACCACTTACCCTGATAGTTTTTAAACGATATGGACTAGAATTAACTGGCTACGTCATTCCTTTTAACATTGTTAAATTGAAGACGTTAGTGCTCAATGCAAGCCCATGCTTTAGATACATTTGTGTGGGACAACAACATAGGATTTTGCTCTATTGTGCTGGCCATTATGATTATAGTAATGATTTTGAGTGAATCTCATGAGCATTCATATTTTATTGTTAGAGATGAAATTCATAGATATATGATAGACAAACCATGATGAAAAAATCTTCCAATAATATTTTATTAATCAAGAATAAGTGGTTTGGGCTTAAAGACAATCAAATGTCATCCTTGTGTCCACCATAAATGATGTTGACTAAGGATAAGCAATTGTTAATCATTGGACTATATCATCACCTCATAAGAAATCAAATTCTTTGGGTTCCTTCATAATGTAATGCTCAAAGCCTAAACCATACTCTCCTTAAGGAGGTCCATACATAAATTCATTAAAAAGACAAAGTTTAAGAGATTTGGGAAAGACTATTCCCAAGTCTCAAATAAAATCACACAAAAATGTGTGATGAGCAACCTAGTCTATAGCACTATTTCCATGGGACTTTAGGTGGGATAATTTGAATAGCTTTATACCCCTAGACATATGCAATGGCCCTATTGTAGGAATTATTGTTTGCTTTAAACAAACTTTACTAGTTAACTATAATAATAACTGTAGTTGAATCTAATTCAAACACCACTACCTTAACATCAGGAATTAAAATTCTCAGTTCCATTGCTTCAAACATAGCAATAATTAGCTTGATAGAAGCTAACAGGAAAAAAACGCTTCTTCTACAATAGTAATAGGTTTACTTATGTCATCCCATGAAACAATACCAATTCTAGCATTCAAGTCATCCTGCATAGTCGTGTTGCGATTAAACGTAATCCAACTCATTGGAGGAAGAAACTAATACGAGGTAATAAATGGCCCACTAAGGACTCCACAACTCTTTCTTGTTGTGATTGCAGAGTTGTACCAACTAGTAGTTGTAATGTGAATGTTCCTTTGAAGTATAATTGAGTTGAATACCTTTTCCATATGTGCCTACAAATTCTTAGCACACCAAAGGAGGACTAATGATAAAGTAGCATAGTTGACTACTTCAAAAGTTGTAGCCACTGATGCAATCTTAGATATTTAGTTAAGGAGCTCAAAAAAGGAACTGACGTCCTTATAGTTATTCCCACAATTTTAGTACAAGGACATTATAGAATCTAAAATAGCAAATTAGCCAGGAATAATTTTTGAAACTTTTTGTGATTCCAAACCCCATACCCATTAGCTTTGCTACAAATTTTGGATTCTCCACATCTATGTTAAGATAGGTTGGTCAAGTAGTAATAGGAAGGATGCAAAAACAATTATCCAACAAAAAGGAAAAAATACCCACAACATTCCACCAAATTGCATTATTTGTGGTGCAGAGGGTTACAATTTGTTTAACATACTTGTATGAGATGATCTGTGAGGAAAATAGAAATTATTATTTGACATTAAGTATTTGTACACGAGGGACTAAACCAACAAATAGTCTTCCAGAGAAATAACTCAGCAATTGCTGTTTGCAATCAACATTGATTACCAAGTTGACAAACTATGAACACCGAGTCCTCCATAATCCTCACATAGAGTTAGCATTTCCTTATAGGCAAAACATATTACACGAATAATTTCTTCAACTCCAAAAAGCTGTAGGTAGGAATTAATGTGTTGGTTAAGGAACAAGAAGGAATAGTAGCAAACATTAAGTTAATCATGACAATATGGCACATCATAATCACCTTATCGTCCATCTTGACATAGTTTTCAACATGATTAAAAATGAATTTGAAGCATTTTTTCTAAAGTTTGGTTATTACAGTTGGTATTGTAAGATATTTTGATTGAGTTGCTCGATGTATATGTAGTTTTTCTACATTACTTTTCTTAAACATGTAGTGCATCACCTTGCTAAATAACACTCTTGATTTGTTTAGATTTGTCACCTAATACAATGATGCCCATACTGCTCCATAATTTCTTCATTGTTGCACAAGTTATAGGCATTTAAATCATGACTTTGTCAAAATATCAGAGTAAGGTAATCATAGGGGAAAAATGGTCAATCTTAAACCAAATAGTGGTAGCATGATCAAGCTAACTCTGAATAAGCCATGAGAAGGACTTTGACAAAATAGTAAAGAGGAATGGTGAGAGAAGACATCCTTATTTGTGACCATAAGTTACTTTGATCCATGGTAGATGGATATCATTAGACATAACCTCAAATCTTAGTGTGGTAAAGTGGGCCTTAATACAATCACATAAAAGAGTAACGAACCATAAATGCTTAATCATATACCTCAAAAATTTCAAATTTACCTAGACATAGGCTTCATTTATATTGAATTTTATCTCAATCAATCCTTCTTTGGAAGTAGATTGGTGCAAATGGGTAGTGATTTCCTATTGTAAAAGAATATTATTAGATATACCATGTCTTAACATGAAAACAACTTGTTCTTAAGTAGTGATCTCAAGATGCCCCCCATTTGGTCTAGCCACCAAACTTTTGATCACTACTTTACAACAAATTGTTCAAGTTTGGATGCTCTTTGAGCTTTAGAGATATGTATGTCATTGTGTTTTTCCATCTTTTTGAAATAAAGCTATCTTTAAAGAATTATTTTACTACTATAATAATGACCATTTTTGTGATCTTTTGATAACCATGCACAAACTCAAATGAGAAGGCATCCATCCCAAGGGATTTATTTTTGTTGGTAAAGATCACCATAAATATGATCCCATCATTACTAGTTGGAGATGCAGGTGTAGCCACATATTCATTATTAATAATTCTCTAAGCTTGGAAGGTTAGAAGAGACTCACACTACACTTGGCTACGCCACTTCTTATTGAAATACTAGATAAAATTTCTTTAATCTAAGTTGGGGAGGCCATTAGTTCCTTGATATCTTTTTTTAAGTTTGTCATTATAGTTTCTCTTGGAAGAAGTGGTAGATGCCACGTAGAAAAAAATGAACGCTTTTGTCCCCAAGTGTGGCCTAATTAAGCTTAGCATATCACCACCAATATGCTTCTTCTAAAGCCAAGGTTGTGTGATAAGAAGCAATACATTTTGCTAAAATATCATGTTTTGACTTAGTTAAGTTGTAAACATGTTATTTAAGTTGAAGCACCGAGATTTCCTCATCCTATTGATAAGGATACAAAGAATGTTATGAAGTTTTATTACTCTCCATTTCTTTAATGCTATCTGGAATAAAAACTATTTACAAATCTCACAACAAGGGAGTGAATTATGGTCTTAAAAATAATTTTTATTATTTTAAATATATTAATTTCTCAAAATTAATATATGTTTATAGAAAAGTTTGATTATATATATATATATATATTATTTCTTTAATATGATAAGAAAATGAAGATAAAAATTAAAACGAGACACCAAAATATTAAGGTAGTTCAAATCAAATAAGAATTTACATCCACCCCAAACCAAGGATAAGAAAAATACCACCATGAAAAGACTACAACTTGACATTTTTTTTCTTAAGGTTCACCTCAACCTACTAGCTTTTTCAGGTTCAACTATAGCCCTGGAATTTAAGAGCTCAATCTAAAACTTTCGCAAATGTCATGCCATGCAACCCAAGAGAAAAAAGAAAAACATAGCAAGACGAAAAAAATTTTGTTAAATCCGTAGAGTAGTTTATGCTTAATGGAATAATGCAAAAACAACTTAAATTAAAGGAGAAATGAGAATTTGAAGGTTTAGACGTGCAAGGCTTAGATGGAAAAAATTGATGATTTAAGTAGAACTCGTAGTTACTACTAGAAGAATTTACACCAGTAGAATATTTAGGAGCACTTTGTTGAAATCTCAAGATTGATTCATGTTTATTCGTTATTTCATTTATAATGGTTAGGTATTTATAGAAATCTTTTGATTGTAACTATTAGAAAGTGAAATAAGCTATTTGAAAATATGTAGCAAAAAAAAGCTTAAAAAGCTTTTATAGACATGTTAAAATATTTTTTTTCAAAATGGCTAATGTAATGTCTAAAAAATAAGTCATTAAGCAAGATGGACTATGGTTGTTGGATCTGATCAAAGGAGATACAGATTGTTAGATCTAATGCTGAGTAGGCAGATGAGTTATAGATGGTGAGATTAAGATAGATTTCATCCGGCTATCTGATCATGTTAGATGAGATCCAGATTATTTGAATTGATACAAAAGGATAGTGTCTTAAAATCAACAAGCTAAAATTCTATTTTATATAAAAAAAACTTATCAAAGCTTGGTATGCATGTCTATAATCCATAAAAAATATTGAACACTCCATGGTTCTTTGAAGACCACTTATTCACCATCCTCAAAGGTGCATAGCTTGTTCTTTAAAATTATACCTTTTTAGCATTAAATAAGCCCATTAGAATAAAATTCTAAGTATTTAATGCTTCACTCATCAAACACAAAGGTGACATAACACTATTAAAGCACTACTAAATATAGTAGATAGATTATCCATAGGTTTTCCTCTAATGGTCCTTTTCTAAGAAACATTCACTACCCTGATTTATTGAGGAAAGCATAAGAAGACACTTTGAATTTAGGTTCTTCTTTTAGTTTTCCCCAATAATGATTTTTTAAGCTATATAAGTAATATGTAGTGCTTTAAGCCAATATATGGGAGATATGTAATAGTGGTACTCGAGAAGGCTTACATATTGATGAAACTCAAGAAAGCTCCATCCAATCTTTTGAGGATATGACCATTCCCATCCTTTTTACTGCACCAAGTAAACCAATTCTTAATAAAACCCAAGTTAATCAGATCCAGTTCATGAATAAAGCTAGATAATACATAATTAGCCTGGTCATTACTAAATTTTTTCACCTTTTTTTATCTTCTTATGTAAGTAAGACATTAAAGGCCCCTACAAAAAGTAGCTTTACACCAAGCTTATATAGTATTTTTCATTTGATCCCAATCTTGTTAGTAGTTTATATAGACTTTTGATACGTACATAGAACAACACTACCAAATCTCATTTTTGCCATATCTCACCAAGATAATAACCACCTGTGAGGAGTAATCCCTAATCTAAAGTTAAATTTAATTCTGTTGTAATACTAAAATATCCCTAAATAACCCAATGAAAATTTTAACAAAGTAATTCCTATTTCTACCCAAAGTTCATCCACCTCACACTTATTAAAGGTCTTCATATGAGTTTCCAACACAGCAACTATGAATAACCTATTCTTCCTTACCAAATGTTGCAAGTAGCCATGGGATTCAACTCTTTATTCTCATGGATATTCCACTCTACAAATGAAATCATAATTTATTAGCAAAAAATACGTTGCCCCAAACAATAACCATTCACTTTGCGATGCACTCTATCCAAAGCAAATATACATTCTAAAGGCATAGCAAAACAGAATAGCATGTAGAACTAAGATAATTCATGAAATTAATCACATAATATTGATACAAGAAGCTTTACCAACTTAAGTTCTCATAGTTCATAGTTAATAAGATATTAACCTAGCTAACTATGATAAACCCCACTCCACCCTCTATAAACAAACATAGCATATGACCCATCCCACCATATTAATAATCAAATAAAAACTTAAAACCATCTGATGTAGCAACCTCCCATACCCACAACTTAGTAATGCCACATCCAAACCTACTTTACAATAAGTTACACTTTCAAGGCATGTTGGTGTGCACAATCTTCCCTTTTTTTGGGAATGTACTAATAGCTATTGAATAGATTATTTGCATATACTATTACTTTATATTCATAGTTACCCAAATTCTTGTATCTTATTACAATGCATTCCAAATCCACACTTGAAATTGAAGTTAAATTCTAGCACCCAAGCATGTTGTAGCATTTAATAAAGTGCTTTACTTCCTTTCTTGCATATTAGTGAGTCCAAATAGAACAAATGAGAGTGTCCAATAAATTAGGCATGACTAAATTTAGCTCACTCAGCCTTTAGACACATCCTCTCACATCTAGAGCACTCCATAGCCAGTAGGTCACCATTTTAAAATACATCAAATAGTGCCTACACTCATAAGGCAAGGTGTGCTCACTACTCTGTTATTTTTTTAATAGTAATTGATTTGTAACCCCCCACATCTTTAAGAAAATTATTGTCTAATCACCCATATTGCAAACTAGAGTGGTTGATTTATACATTCTTAAGTCGAGGCTCTATCAACTGATGTTGAGAAAGCAAAGACGTGCATCACTGAAACTATGTTAACTATAAAGGTAAATAAGTAAAGCAACATCTTTCCAGATATAGATTTAGCATACTTTGATGAATGCCTTCTCAACCAATCTCCATTCATACATTATAGGTAAAATCATAAATAGTAAGATTACTATGTTAACATTTTTCTTAAGAGCAAATTATTTTAGACAAAGCAAAGACTCTATCCCCCATTCATACTAATCCTCTTAATAGCATACTCATCATCCTTAGATATTCACAAGTCCACGTTGAGGTGGGAACTCTCACCCATATAAACATTTTGATAAAATTCATACAGGTCCACTATATGAAGTTGTTTCTCAAAGTCAGATTCTTAGGCTTCTTGGACCTGTTAGAGTTATTGCTATATGAGAAGTGATTATAGTAGTTTATATAATAACAGTCAACTAAGTTATTCGACTTGTTCTTAGCAAAAATGTTGAGAACATACCTTCAATCCCATAGTATCTCATAGTTTTTCAAACCAAACTCCATTGAGTATTGGCCCAAGAATTGCATTTCCACATTATTTCTTATATAACCCTTACATCTATTATGAACAATGGAGAAATTTGTAAAGCTATTAATAACCGTAGAAATTGTTATCATGCTCTAGTCTAGACTAATCCTTTATCAAAAAATACTCCCAATGTAAGTAATCCAACACATCTAAAAATTTGTGACATGTAAGTCACAAGCAACTAGTGTAAAAGTAATAGTGCAAACAACCTTTTTGTCCTTATTTGACCATGTCATAGTATCCTTTATTCACAAGAAAGTAAAGCCATGAGAAAACAAAAATATTCTTTGAAAGTGATCTCAACAATAGCATAGCTATATTGTCATCCTCTAAATTTCTTGGATAAGTGAAATAGTTTCTCAATGCTCCACCTAATCTTATATTCTCCTATCTTTCTACAACTATTTGTTTTTTGATTTTCCAATTTACTCAAGAGTTATCCCACCTTTTATACTTTTTTTTCTTGCCTTAAAAAAATCACACAAATCTACTTTTTCCCTTTTCTTTGGCACCAAGTAGGACCACTTCATTGGATGGACTAAAATTGCATGAGAATTCTAAATACTTTTCCAAATTCGACAACTATGTGAAGAACCAATGGGAGCTTCCTCCACTATCATGCTGAATGATGGACTATGCTTTTTATTAGTAATAGGTTGAACTTTCCCTAAATTTTCTACTTTTGCACCCATTTGGGCTTCATTGTACCTCCATTGTATTATTATTGCCAATTATAGAACCTACCCCTTTGCATTATCTACATTGTATCCACATATTTGTTTTGTTTTCTGACTTAGTACCTATTTTTATCTTTACCTATTATTATCCTTCTCCCTTCTATTGCATCAATTAGCCTCATTTTCTAAGGTTAAACTACCATCCAGGGTCCAAGTCCTTGTCTCTTCTCCTCATGATCCTTTGTACCCACTAGTGTCAAAAAAGGCACCCCATTCTTATCCTGATTAGGTTCTTTATTTAAAGGACTTTCTCTTAACTATAGTGTCCATTAGTATAGATTCACTAAGTGTGCCTATTAATAAATATTCTTACATTATATAGTTTTGAAATGTTCATTTTAATTGACACACTAGCAAAGAGTGACCTTTACATATTAGTTTCCAACCATCAATCAAAAGAAGATCATGTACGGCTTTGGTGCTATGTAATAGATTCTTTGTGATTCAATACAATAAGAGAATAAGAAAATTAATCTAGACAGGAGCACACATAATCACTAGAGTATTAGGTTTAAATTTAGGTGTCAACTTATATAACCCTAATTCAAAGCCAGTAACTTATCATGGCCTTCAAAACTAGACATGTTCTCTACATACAATTGAATGTAAGTACAATATACAAACACCCATCTATGAAGTCCCTGATCCAAAATCCTCTAAAATGGCTACACCTTTATTATAATAGTTTGTATATTCATTGAAATGGCAAACGACCTTTTCACACTCTACCCACATGGTTGAAGTGGTGGTAGTGAGTTCATCATTCACATGCCTCATTTGATAGATGTATTTCATCACTAGTTATGAAAGAGTTATCCTTTGGAGCTTGCATCTTAACATCTAGATTAGTTGGTCACTATGAGTAGTTAATGAGGGGACCTCCCATCAGTGTTAGATTAATAATTCTCATTCTCCCTCTATTGAGCAACTCTAAATGCTGACTTTAATTCAGTGAAGTGATTCAAGTTTGTCATTCTAAGAATTATCTTCCACGAACACTAGTACATTTTTACAAAAACCTTATGTGTAGCCACATAAATCACCCACATCAGCACCTTTGGGACATGGAGATTTCTCTTGTGAGTGGATATATAATTTAGTATTTTCATTCCAACCAAGTTCATTATTCAGTGAAATTAGTTTTTCCCCTTTCTATCATGTCCCTAATTCCCTATGTAATTCCACTATTAATGCACCATGTCGCCATAAAAGAAGCACCATCGTCATCCTCAAACATATTCGCATTATAGCAAGGCTTGTCTAATAATGAGTTTTCTATTAATAGCATTAAATTCCTTCATGCACACCCCTAAACTCAATCACCAATGTTCATTAGAGCTTAAACCACAAAGACAATCCCAGATTCTAGAATGTCCACCCAAGAGCATTAGGCTTAGAAGTATCATCAATTGGGCTCTAAACATCATCACTAGTAATTTATGATGAGGATATTTGCACCATACTACCCTTTATGTTTTTCTTTTTAAAATTTTACAAAATTTTTTCCTACCATAGATTATTGCTCCTCAATATGTACCAAGAGGAATATGAATTCTAGGTCTATTCCAAAATTTGTTGGAACCAGAGTAAAACATTAAGATGCCCATACTATCCTCTTAATGAGCAACTAGCATTGGCCAAAAACAAGCTTTACTAATGCTGTCTCCATCTTCCATCATTTTTTCCCCTCCTTCAGCCACCAATGTCATTGACCAACAAATTGTGCATCATCTTCTGTACATACGAGACCATCCTGTACATCTAATGCACCCATCGATCACATTTGTATGTCTTTGCAAGTCTATGACTTTGGGTTCCTTGATAAAGAAATACTGAAGCTTACATCATGCTTTGTTTAACGATGTTAAAACATAAAATTATTAAGAAGACCAAGTTGAAGTAGTTTGAGAAGGGGTAATTCCCTGTTCCAAAAAATAATACAATAATGCACGATAATTGACCTAGTTTGCAACATTGTTGCCTTGGCACTTTTTGGGGGATAGTTTGAAAGACAGCATATGCTCAAAATATGTAATAGCACTAGGATAGGAACGTCAATTCTCTTTAGAAAAAAGCAACTAGGAGACTGTAATAATTGTTATAACAAAGTCTAATTCAATCACTACTACTTGGATATTAAGAAGTAACATTCTAAGGAGTTCTGTTGCCTTAAGAACCAATAGTGAGATCATCTTCCATAGCTATGTGAAAATTTATTTTAACACAACTCATGAAGGAGGAGTCAAATAAGTTGTAACAAATAGTCCATCAAGACTGTTGGAGCTCCCATTGGATCAAGTTGGATAGTTAAAACAAGTAGTAATAGAATTGTAATAATTAAAAAATTTATTTGGATTATAGTTGAAGTGAGATCCTTGTTTTCATGTTCCTACAAGTTCTTATAAAGCCAAAGATGAAATAATATCAAAGTAGCAAACTTAATCATATGAGAAATAGTATCCAACCACACATTCTTAGACATCTAGTTAAGAAGCTCAACTATTGAAGAGGTATCTCTACCGTTCAAACCGTTGTGTTTGAAACTGTCATTGGTAAAGTTATGGACTTAAATTATTTCACACTGTGGCACTGTCACAAGCAATTTTGCAAATCTTCAATGACATTCTAACTCCACGGACAAAGCTCTAATGTCTTAGTCCCTTTTTCACAAGCCAAAGAGCGAGTAGGGAGAAGATTTGACATTAATCACTACAAGAAGATGTTAACCCGAGGATACACCTATGCTTTTCAAATCATTGTGATGTCCTTGCTAGTATAATTTTGGCTTATATGCACATTGTTGTAAGTGGTGTTTTAGTCCAACTCCTTCTCATCCCATAATTACAAGTGTAACACAACCTTTTCATTTTATTTAGCCAAAGAGGGTTGTAAATTCTAAAATACCAAATAATATGCAAATACATACTATATTTTATTAAAATCCCTTGCACTAAGCTCCTTAACAAACTTTACTACAACTATCGGATGGTCTACTTACATGTTAAGATAGGTTGGCCATGAAGCAATAAAATCGACGCCAAACTAATTGTCCAACAGAAATATTAACATACATGTATGTGGTACACCATGTGACATAAAGAAAGTATTTATTGTCATAATGTACTTAGACCTAAAGGACTAAACTAAAAAAAAGTCTTCCTTAGCTATAACTCACCTTAAGTATTTTGAAATCAATGCTATCTATGAGGTCAAAAAACTCTAGATTTTAAGCCACTCAAACTTCTTACGAATAATTACCATGTCTTAATAGGAAAAATGCATTATGCTACAACATTTGAATAACTCCAAAGGTAATGGTCCATTAATTTCTCCAACTCCATAATAAAGCTACTTAGATATAAAGAGTAGCTAAGTAATACACAAGAATAACACCTAACACTGAGTTTATAATGACAGTATAACACACCATTCATAGTGACCTTGTCATCCATTTTGACATAGTTTTCAACATGATTAATGGCGAAATTGGAGTCTTTTTTTGTAGTTTGGTTGCTACAATTAGTATGTTTAGATATTTTGATTAAGAAGCTTAACATATATATAATTTTCATACTATCTTTCTTTTCTTGCATCCCATCCCTTTGTTAAATAATACTATTGATTCATTAAGATTCACCACCTCACCTAAGTGATGCCTATACTACTCCATAATATCATGAATGGTCCTCACTATGACATAAATTGTAACTGCATAAATTATGATGTTATCAACATATAGAAGATGTGTTATAACAAGGGAGGATGGGCCAATGTTGAACCCAATGAGGCAACATGCTTATGCTAGTACTGAATGACACATATGAGATACTCAAACATAATAAAAAAGGTATAACAAGAGAAGACAACCCAATCGAAGACCGTTGGCCACTTTTATTCACTTTAGAAGGATATCATTTAGCATAATTATAAGTCTTCATGTAACGATACAAGCATCCATCCAATCACACCAACAAAGTCAGAACTATAAATGTTTTAGAATATTTAGCAGAAATTTTTAATTAACCTTCTATAGAAGTAGAAAAGTGCATAAAGGCAACCATTTCATGTGCCAATAATATATTAATATATATAACATGGCCTGGAACAAAAGCTACTTTTCCCTAGTAGTAATATCCGGAAGCACGATCACTAGTCTAGCCACCAACTTTTTTGTTACCACTTTGCAAATCACATTACGAAGGCTAATGATCCTAAAATTCTCAGGTTTAGATGCACCTTGAAATTAAGGGATGAAAATAGCCATCATGCTTTTCTAATATTTCGGCATAAAGCTATCTTTAAAGAATGGTTCCATAATTATGACAATATCAACCATTGCAAAGTTCCAATAACGATGAACAAATTTAATAGAGATGTTATTTACAACATGGAATTTATTTTTTTCATTGATAATACAACACTTTTGACCTCATCGTCATTGGTTGGAGCCATAACTATGGCCACTTGATCACTACTAATAATTCTCAAAAGTTGAGGGAAGATGTGGCTCATATTGCCCAAAACTACATCACTTCTTACTAAAGAAACTATATAAGAGTGTCATTGATCTCAATTGTGGATGCCACCAATACCCTACTTTCATTTTTAAGTTCATTATATAGTTGCTCCTTGATGTCGAAGTAGTTGATGCAAAGAAAAAACATGTGTATTGGTCTCTGTGGGTGGTCCAATGAAGCTTGCATGCTACCACTAGATGTTTCTTCTAAAGCCATGAAATTTAATAGGAAGCAATACGTTGTGCCAAAAGATTCTATTTTAGCTTAGTTAAGCCATTCATAGATTCCTTAAGCTGAAGGTCTTATATTTGGTATTCCAACTAGTGATGCTTAGTAAGGAAATTACCAAGTTTAGTTTCATTCCATTTTTTAATTGCTTACTAAATTTACTGGATAAGTTATTCATATGTTTACCTCAAACAACCAACCCCAAAGTTGCATGCACAACATTAATTGACTACGAAAAGGATAATAGGATATTTTCAAACTAATTTCTTCTATCAAGTTTACCCAATAAAGATTATCTAATTTGTGTAAGTAATGGGCTATGATTTGAGTCGATGAGAGGAAGATGTGTCATTGTAATACTTGTGCAGGCTACATACCATCAATATTCATGAAAGTGCTACCCAATCTTTCATAGATACACACATTCCCCTCCTTATTACACCAAGTAAACCCTCTTTGGGTTACTTGATAAATAATGGTCGAAGCCAATGTCATACTTTTCTTCAGCAGATTGATGCATAAAATCAATAAAAAAGATAGTTGAAGTGATTTGAGAAGGAGCATTCCCTAGTCCAAAAATATTCAAGAAGAAGCTCATGACAATTGTTGTAGTGCACATCTCTATTTCTTTGGCACTTTTGTGGGAAAGTTTGAGGGACTTTATACCCTAAATATATGTAATAACACATTTGTAGGAACTATTATTTGCTATAGACAAAAGCAATAGGTTCAATACAACAATAGTTGTAGCAAAATGCGCTTTAATAACCACTACTTAGACATGAAGAAGTACTAATTTAAGAAGTTCAATTTCTTCAAGAATAAAATAATCCCCATGAAAAAGTTTAGCTTTAAACAAAAACTTTTTCTATAATTGTAATAAGTTTACTTATGCCATCTCATATAGCAAAACTAATTTCAGCAATGAAATCATAATACACAACTATGTCATAATTGAATTTAATCCAACCCGTTGCAGGAGTGGTCCAATAAGAGGCAACACCCTTTGGCTTCCTTGTAAAAACAATGGTTGAAGCCAACAACATACTCTCCTTAAGGAGCTTCATACATTATCATAGTGAAAAGATAAAATTGAAGCGACCTAAGAGGGGACATCCCTTAGATCCAATCATAATCATACAAAAGTGTGTGATGAGTGAACCAATCTATAGCACTATTGCTTTAGCACTTTATGTAGGATAGTTTGAAAGATGACATACCTTGAGCATATGCAATAGACCCACGGTGGGTACTTCTATTTGCTTTAGACAAAAGCTATTGGTTCATCATAGTAATGGTTATAGTAGAGTCTGATTTGATCACTGATGCTTGGACATTAGGAAGTAGCATTCTGAGGAGTTCCATTGCGTTAAAACTAGAAGAAATCTCCCAGTCAAAATCTACATTTAAAACCCAAGTTTTTCCTATAATAGTAATAATCTTGTTTGTGTCTTCTTAAATAATAATACCAATTCAAACATTGAGATCATCTTGCTGAACTACATCATAATTAATTTTAATCCAACTAATTGAAAATAACAGTCCAATAAGAGGAAACAAACTGCTCATCAAGGCCACGACAGCTCCCACTAGACTAAGTTGAAGAGTTGAAACAAGTAGTAGTGGTAGCAATTTGAATATTTCTTTGGATTGTAGCGAATTGAAGAACTTTAACTACATATGTTTGTAAATTCCTATTAAGCAAAGGTGAAATAATTTCAAAGAAATGAGCTTAACTATATAAGAATTACTAACCATCCACACATTCACAAACATCTAATTAAGAAGCTCAATTAATAAAGTAACATCTCTGTCGTTCACCCGACCAAGCATGAAATTGTCATTTGCGAAGCTGCTGGGCCAAATTGTTTTGCACTATGGCACTCTCACAAACAATATTTCGAATATTTAGTTACATTACAAACCTACATAAAAAGATTTGACATCTTAATCCCTATTGCATGAAAGCAAGTGTTAGTAGGAAGTAAATTTAACATTAATTTTCATAAGAAGATGTTAACTTGAGGCTACACATGCTTGCTCGTATGCATGTTGTTGTAAATGGTCTTTGAGTCCAGCACCCAATCCTCACTCAATTTGAGCACAACACATCTCTTTCATTTATTTAGCCTAAGCAAAGTACATAATCCAAAATACCAAATTAAGCACAAATAAATTTTTAATTTTATTGTAAAAATACACACCTTGCTCCCTGAGCAACTCCACTGCAACTGCTGGTTGGTTAACCTCCATGACAAGATATGCAAGCCATGAAGCAGTAGGAAGGGTACCAATGCAATTAGCCAACAGGAATGAAACTAAATTACCTATAATAATCCTCCAAACTATATTATTTATTATCTTGGAGGATTAGTTATTATGTTAATTACTTGTATGTGAGACATAACGTGACATATAGAATGTATTGCCTGTTATAATGTACATAAATATGTCGGACTCAACCCATAAACTATTTTCCTCAACCATAACCCATCTATAATGTTTTATAATCAATGTTGAATATCAGGTTGACAAAATTTAGATTTTGAGTCTCTCACATAGATTAGAAAGAGTTATCCAATCCCAGTAGGCAAAATGTGTTGTGTTGAAAATAGTTCCAGTTGAAATTTGCAAGCGAGCTAAGTAATATGTAGGATAGTAGCAAATATTAAGTTTATCATGACATAAGCGTCACCATTGATGGTGACCAAATAATCATACTTGACACATAGTTTTCAACATGATTAATGTTGAAATTAAAGTATTTTTTTTATACTTTATTTGATACAATTTTTATGCTTAGATATTGCAATTGAACCACTTGTTGCATATGTAATTTCCCCACTATCATCTTCATTTACTTGCATATAATCCTCTTGCTAAAAAATACTCTAGATTTGTTGAGGTTCACCACCTGACCTAAGCGATGCCTATACTACCCCATAATATATTGAATGGTCCTCACTACAACATAAGTTGTAGATGCATAAATCATGATGTCATCAACATATAAAATGTGTGATATTGTAGTGGAGGAAGTGCTAATCTTTAATCAAATTGAGTTAGCTTACTCAAGCTACTATTGAATAAGCCATGCGAGATACCTAGTGATAACTATTAAAGGGTATGTTGAGAGTAAACATCCCCACCTAAGACCACTGACTGCTTCATTCCACTATAAGTGGATACTATTAAACATATTCCCAAATCTTCATGTAGTTATACATGCTACAATCAAATCACACCAATGAGTCAAGAATTGCATAAGGTTTAGCATATCTAGCACAAATGTTTAATTGACCATGTCGTAAGCATGGCCATATCACACTTTGCATACAGAGGTTCAAACATAAAATAAAAAAAAACATAACACTGTAGTAGTTTGGGAAAGGACATAATCTATTTCCACAAAAATCATACAAAAGCAAGCAATGCACAACCTAGTCAGTTGTACACTATTCTTGACACTTTATGTGGTATAATTTGAAGTACTATATACCCTGCACAAAGATAATTACATTATACTAGGTATGCCCACTCATTATAGATGCAAGTAGCCAATTCACTTCAATAATAGCTATTGTAGAGTCTAATTTTTTCTCTGCTACATGAATATTAGGAAGTAGTATTTTAATAAGCTACATAGCTTCAAGAATGGTAATAGTTTCCATGGTAAAAACTAAAGTTGAAATCCTCAATATGCCAGTAATAATAATAGGCCTACCTAAGTCATCCTAAATTAAAATACCAATTCTAGCATTCAATTATCATACATGATTGGATCATAATTGAGCTTAACACACCTCATTAGAGGAGCACAATAAGAGGTGACAAATTACTATAGAAGGCCATGGGAATTGTCATTGGAAGGGATTAGAGAAATGGACTTGTAGTGGAAACAACTAAAAAAAAATGAATAATTCTTTGAAGTGTAGTAAGGTTAAGCACCTTGCCCTACATGTGCTTGCAAATTTCTATTAAACCAAAGGTGACATAGTGCTGAAGCAACAAATTTAATTACATGCAATGTAGTTGAGAGCCATATATTAACCACCATTTAGTTAAGAAGAAAATTTAAAGAACTAAAATCTTTGCCATTAACCCCGCTAGGCATGTGATTAGTGTTTGCAAAGTTTCTCACCCAGAATCTCTCATCATATGACAATTCCATAAGCTACATTATACATCCTCCTTCACCTTATAGACCCATGGACAAGGCACCTACATCTCAATACCACTTGCACACAACTAGAATTGAGTCAAAAGTAAATTAAAAATCTATTTCATCATGAGGACAATGACCTAAGGTTCCATTTCTAGTTTCCAAACCCACATAATCTCCTCTCTTGTTAAATTTTGGCTCATATACATGCTATTGCAAATGGATTTTTATTCTACCACCATTACCTCACTATGTTTCAAGTATAACTCCTCTCTTTCATTTGATTTGTTCCAAGAAGGATGCATAATCCTAAACACCAAAGTAAGTGCAAATAAATTTTGTATATTGTTTTGGTCTAACACATCTATCCTTAACAAATCTATTACATGTATTGGATGTTCCACTTCCAAAAAGTAATTGGAAGAATTCCAATCTAATTATCTAATCTTAATTAAACTTGCTTACCCTCAACATTCTACTAAACCATATTATCAATTGTCGAAGGTATCATAATACTGAGTATCTTACACATATGCAAAGCACTACATGGAATATAGAAATTATTGTTTATCATAAAATACTTGGATCTGAATATCAAACCCAAAAACAACTTCCTGAGGAATAACCTACCTATAATCCTTTGCAATGAAACTAATTTTCCACATGCATAAGGTATATCATTGCTAATATTTGAATCACTCCACAAGTTCAAATGCTTCAATTTCCTCAACTCATAAATAATGCCATAGAGGATGAAAGAGTGGCTAACAAATATGTAGGAATAATAACAAGCACTGAGTTGATCATGAAATTATGCTCCACCATCAATATAGACCTAGTCCTTCACCTTGACAAACAAGTTTCAACTTGATCAATAATAAATTTGATGTCTTTTTGCTACAATAGGTATGACTAAATATTTGAATTTAGTAACTCGACTTATATGTATATTTCCTATTGTCATCTTCCTTCAATTGAGTTTCACCACCTTTGCTAAACAACATTATGGATTTGTTAAGATTTACCACCTGACTAGAGTGTTTCTCATTGTTCTTCGTAATGTTTCAAATACTCCTCACTATAGCAAAAGCTGTTGGTCAATAGATCAAAATGTTATTAGCAAATAGAAGGTGAGTAATCATTGTAGAGAAAGGGCTAATTCTAATCCCAATCAAGGTTTCTTTTGCTACCTGGTTCTTATTAAATAAAGAGAGATACTTACATATAATGGCAAAAAGGTATGGTAAAAGTGGATACCTCTACTTAAGACCCTTGGTAGCTTCAATCCATTGAAGTTTGATCCCATTAAACATAATCCTAAATCTTGGGATAGTGATACAAGTCTCAACCTATTCAAACAAAATATTCAAGAACCACAAATGCTTTAACATATCAAGAATAAATTTTCAATTGACATTATCATAAGCTTGGTCCACGATAGGTATTAGTGTCATGAAACCCTCTTTAGGAATAAATAGGTTCATACGAGTAGCCCATTGCCATGTCAAAAATATATTCTAAAATATAGCACATCTAACTACAAAAACAACTTATTCGCATGCAATAATATATGGAACCACAATAATTATTTTACTTACAAAACTATTAACCACAACTTTGTATATCACATTGTAATGACTAATAGTACGAACTATTCAAGTTTAAAAGCACCTTGAACTTTAGGAGATAGAATGAGCAACATGTCTTTCAACCATTTGGGCATACGACTGTCTTTAAAAATTTAATTCACAACTATGATAAATATATGCTTGGGTAATATGTCCTATCATGGAGAGAGCTTTGAACCTCCATCTAACCATGCAATTTTTAACTTGATCAACAAGAAAATTGAAGTTTTTTTCTATAATATAGTTTTTAAAATAGGAATGTCTAAATTTTTCAATTGAGTAGCTTGGTACAAATGTAGCTTCGCTGTAATCATCTTCATATACAAGCATTCTATTAACATTACTAAACAATTATTTTGATTTGTTAAGATTAACCAGTTGGCTTGAATATAGCTCATACTATTTCATAATGTCCCAAAGGAAACCTTGCCAGAACATAAATGGGCAAAGCATAGATTCAATTATCATCATGATAAAAAAGGTGAGAAATCATGTGTGAATAAAGGATACTTTTGATCTTAACCATCATTGTATGCTCCATCTACTGCATAATAAGATGAGAGAGACATTCATATACCATAGCAAAAAGTTATTGCGATAATGACACTCTTGCTTAAGACCCCACGTAGCTTCAGTCCAAGAATGGTGATCCCCATTCAGCATTATTTGATTTCTTGGTGTAGTGATACACACCAAAACCTAGTCAAACCAAATATTTGGAAACTATAAATTCCTAAACAAATCAAGCACAAACTACTAATTGACCTTATCATAGGCCTAGTCCATGTGCAGCTTAAGAGCCATGAGACTTTTTCTTATTGCATATGCATTCATAAAAGCTACCATCTCCTATGCTAAAAGTATATTGTCCAATATAACTCAAGGAGGCATAGACAAAACTTGTTCCCTCGTAATTATTTTGGGAAGCATCATCTTTAATGTACCTACCAAAAGTTTAACCATGATATTGTATTTAACACAGCAAAAACTCATCGATCTAAATTGTTCAGGTTTTGAAGGACCTTAAACCTTCAGAATAACAATAACTAACATATCTTTCAATCTTTTTAGCATACATCTATTATTAAAAATTGTTTCATGGTTGTGACAATATATGTGAGAGTATTATTCGAGTCCCTATGCACAAACTTTTCAAAGATGCCATCCTTGGCAAAGGCTTTATTTCTTTTGGGAAACTAAACAACAATCCTGATCTCATCATCACTTATTAGTGTCATATGAGCTGTTGCATGCTCATTATTAAGAGTATTGTGAGGATAGAGAGGTGGAAAAATATATTGCCCAAATCAACCTCATTTCTTATTAAAGTACCACATTGAGTATTTCTTTAATAACATTTGGGGAAGCCACTAATTCTCTACTATCATTTTTATGTTGATGAGTATAATTACTTATGTTGGTAGAAGTAGCCACATCTTGAAAGCAGTACATGTTGCAATCCCAAAGGTTAGCCCAATGTAGCTTGGCACACTACCACCACCAAGATTTCTCTAAACCTACAGCCCTATGATATGAGGTTATATGTTAAGCCAAAAAATTATGCCCAAGCTCATTTAACTCCAACTCAAATTTTTAAGCATGAGCTTCTAAAGCTTCTATTATAACTTGCAAGGCATACTAGGATAATGCCAAGTTTAGTTACACTCAATAGACCAACCAACATTAACAATTCTCTAATTTGGTCCTAGGATATCCTATGCATTACATAATATTTTGATGCATATACCACATAACATCACCAAGAGAGGATTCTGCCAACGGTCAACAGCATAAACATAACCTATCAGGATGCCATCATCATCTCAAGATCCACCCATTTACTACATAACACCACAATACCACTAGAAAAACCAATAAAAGGTTGGAAAAAGTAGCTTCAATTCATTCCTAAAAGCATGCTTGTCACATGCCTGCTGAAGTTATCTACTCAAGTTTCCAATAAAGAAACAATGATACACCATTTTACCTTATAATGAGCTACAGATAGTCTCAAAATTTTGCTACTCTAACACCTTAAATGTTCAAAACTTAGCACTACGATCATATATTGTTAGATAGAAACAAAATACTTGCATTTATGCAACTTACAACTACTAACCACATAACCATAGCAACATTGGGAACTTATACAGTAGTAGTAGTTGCATTTCAAGAAAGAAGGCTAAATGATCAAGCTATTTTTAGCATTCCACAAGTTTTCTAAGTCTTATTTGAGATTCTTTGCCTACAAACTTTCTCCTCTACCTTAAAGTTAGTATGCAAAATCTAAGTAAATGAAGATTCTCTTGCCTCAATAAGGGTTCTCTTTGAGCAATTCTAATACCACCCAATGAAATTGACACATAAAAGTAGCATACTAATGCTCTCAAATTACCCATTCCTAAGTAAACTAAAGCACATTTGTTTCTTTAAATGTAGAGGAAATCCCCAAATGACTAAAACCGTATAGGTTTTTTGGTAGAGTAAAATATCATTAAGTACTATAGTAGTTTTACGAGCAGAGCAATGGAGCACATAAAATCTAATTGCCACCATAATTAATAACCATTACTACCAATAATAACACCAAGAATTTTTTGTAGCAAAGATTTCCATGAATTGTTGGTCCTCTTAGGGGCCATTTAAAGTCCTTCCTTTACTACTAATAGTTGATAAAATTATATTTCTATTACCCTCCATATTTTAGATTCTAGCTCTATTAACTCCATCCCAAATTCCTTAAGTTGAACCTCTTAGATCTCCTACTTAAACAAGTTGGGCTTATTAAGAATATTACCAATTTTAGCTAAACTCCATTTCGTTAAATCTAATAGTGCTCTATTAAATTTAGAGGATAGATAGTCCGTAAGGTTACCACTAACAAACCTATTTGATGCTGCATATATTATATTATTGAATGTGGAAATGATAGCCATAGGTTTTTTGACAAGCTCTCATCTTTATTTTATTCAATAAAAATTGTCTAAATAGAATTAGTAGAGGGCAATAATCCAAGGTTATATAATGAAGATGTGTTACTGTGGTGCTTAGGAATGCTTACATACCATCATTATTTATGAAAACTCTATCTAGTCTTTCATATATATGAGCATTGCCAATCTATTATTACACCAAGAGAACATTTTCATAATAAATCCTAGGTTAGCTAAATCCTAATCATTAATGAGCCTAGAGATCTCATATAGAGCCTACCCACCACAAATTTTATTTCCATCTTTCTTCTCATTATATGCAAGTATTATGTTAAAATCCCCTATAATAATCAATGGTCTAACAAGCTTTGTAAATAGTCTGATTTACTTTTAAGCTATCCAATAGATCATACACTTTTTTGATTCATACACCACACATCACCTCAATAAAAGGACAATAACCCTTCACAATTTAGTCAAATATTAGACAAAGTAGTTCCAATTCATACACAAATGTTGATCCACCTAAAGTCTATTAAATCACCACGGAAGATTCCAATAAGGCAACAACAAAGACCCAATTAGTTCTTACCAAGTGCTACAAATAGCTATGAGATTTTACCACACTTATCCCTCAAATATTCCATACTAGAAACACAACCATATATTATTGGCTTAAAATGTGTGCCAAGGTAAAACTGCTTACCTCTGCAACCCTCTTGACCATGCTAAATCTGAATTTAGATGTAGTTGCCTTTCATAACAACATCTAAGACTTAAACATCACTAGTAATAATAGCCTTGTAAAGAAGGATAAAGCCTCTAGCTATTGTTTACAATTAAGAAAATATTTTGTCTCCCATTTGAGCTCCTCCTCCTGAAGAAATCCTCCTCTATCTTAATAATAAAGTACCATTTCTAAGCAACTAAAGAGCTCACCCATATAAGAGTTTTGTTTGAGAATTTTCATGACCTTCCAATAGAGGTGCTTCACAAAAATAAGACACCATTGCTCCAAATTTTCTCTTATAGTAGTATGTTGTTATACATAAGCTTCTTAAATTCAAAGAAAATCACCAAATGGCTAAATAACTATGGTTTCTTGTGCATGGCAATATAATGTTTTACACAAAAGCTTTCAACTAAGTTGACCAATGTGCACTCATCAAATCAAATAGCCACAAAGAATGACAACCACCACTAGTTAAAATATCTATAGGAATTCTACATTGAATTCATCTCCAAGAATTATACATCCTTGTTATGGATATTTTGAATCATATTTGCTTTCTTATTAATCACCATATCTTGACAAAACTTAATGTCGCATTTACACACCTTGTAACTATAGCCATGTTTGAGCTAAGCTTGAACCTAAAGATGATCACCATGTAAGTAATTGAAACCTCTAGTTTTTATGCCAAGTAAACTTATCATGATTAGTAGCGTAAGAGCAAATCAAAAGTCCAAAGTTTTAGCCAAGGAAAAATGTATGACATTTAACTATATTTGTAATTAAGTAAATATTCCAACTATTATTTGAGGTCATCCTTCTAAAGACAACCTCCTCTATCATAAAATTAAAGTATCAAGTTCTAGAAACTAAAGGAGCTCTTTTCCATATAAGAATTCTATTCCAACAATTCTATGGCCACGTAATAAGCTTGTCTCTTAAAAGTAGAACTCTAATACTCCAAATTTGCCCATGTTGTAGTACATTGACGTACACAAGATTCTTTGATGCATAACAAATCTCCCAATGACTAAATATTCATAGCTTCCTAGGCATGGTAATTTAGGATTTTACATAAAAGAATTTAAAGAAGCTGGCAAATGAGAACTCATCAAAACTTATAGCCACATAGATTAGCAATCATCACTGCTGAAAAAAATCTAAAGAATTCTATGTAGAATACATCTCCAAGAGTTGCACGTCCCCTCTATTGCCATTTTGAGTCCTTCCAATACTACAAAAAAATAGAAAAATTTTCATTCATTGTAATCATGGTGTCTTGGCCAAACTTAATGTTGTTTCTCTCTACTTAGTAGTAGCAGCCATGCTCCTGCCAAGCTTAAACCTTGTCCAATAAGATCATCACCAAGAAGGTAATAAAAAACCATTAGTTTTCATGCCAAGTGAACTTCATGTAATTAGCTAACCCTTATATGCTCTAGCCAAAGTACCTTTAAAATCATGACAAAGTAATGCCTTAAAAATTACTAAGTGTAGTTTCTAAGTGCATCTTATAACACCTTAGCCATATACAATTGCTCAAAAGGTCTAGGTAAGAAAATGCCCTTGCTCCATATTTTTTCGAATTCTAATGTTTTTCTATAATACCACTATTTTTTGTTTTTTAATTTTCAAACTTACCTGAGGCAATCACCTCTTTTTACTATTCCTTATCTTCTTTATAAACTCCAAATTATTCCATAGAGCTTTTGCCCTTTTCCCAAGCTTAGCCAATGCTACAATAGTGGATGGACTAAGATTACCTAACACTTCCACCTATATTTTCAAAATCTATACCTTAATCTAAGAAGAGTCACTACAACCATCATCCACAACCCTGTTAATTCATGAACAATGCTTTTTATTTGTATTAATTTCATCTTCCCCATGCACAATTTATTTTTGTACCTGCTTTATCTTAGATGAATGCCCTCTATGCCAATCAGTTTTGGGTTAGATTGTGCCTCTATGCACCACTTTCTCTTTAACTTTTAGCTTGTAAAGCCTAGTCAACTCTTTCCTACATAGATCTTTGCAATTCACATTCTTCCTTTATTGTGTTGCTATTAACACTGTCCTCTTCCTATGACGCACAATCATCCATGATGCCAAAATAATTGTTTCCCATTATGAACATTTGTTTACAATTTTCCCCATTCATATCTTGATCAGGTACTATCTCAAAAGGACAAAAGCTTTTGACTAGAATAGCATTATGAACCAACTCACTAGATGTACATATCTTGGAAGCATGTCCCACTTTGTCACAAGTGTAGTAGATAAAGGGTAGTCCTTCAAAATCAAACGTCTAAAAAGAGTGGCCCAATTGTCCATTTAGCAATATACCCACTCTATGGAGATTACAAATTCGTCCAAAGGATGATCTTTGCATGTAAGCTATCCAACATCAATCTGAATAGAGTCGCCCATAGCTTTAGCAATGCACTAAATGCTCTTCAAGTCCCAATACATGATGGACCGAACATAATCGCTGAGGTACTAAGCTTAAATGTAGGTGTCTACATATTTAGTCCCAATGTAAGCCCTACAACTTGCCAAAGAGCTCCCAACTACATAGAATCTTTATCTATAGCTGACTCTAAGTGCAAACAAAAATAATCAACTATGTTGGAGTGCTTTGGCAATCCATTGAAAGGATAAACAACAATATAGACTATGTCAACAAGATCAAACTGGTGCTATGAACTCAATGACCACAAGCCTCTTTGAAAGGTAAATTTTGACATTTATTATGGAGGTATCACTTGGTGCTATCATCTTGACATCAACATTTACTGGTTTCTCCATGTAATTATGAAATGAACCTTCAATGCAAATGTTTTTTTTCATTATTCATTCTCCATCCTTTAAGAGCATCCCTAAGCTCATTGTAATTTGACTACATGCTAGTTGCTTTCCATTCAAAGAATTTTCCTCAACCACCTTTTTGACATTCTCTCAAATAAATTGGATGTAGCTTTGTTGATTAGCTACTTAAGTTCTAAAGGGACATCTAGCATTCTCTTTTAATAGAATACATAATTTTGTAAGCTTATTCGACTTTAGCTCACTATTGTGCTCACTTTGCACCTAATGCATCTTGCATCCTAGAGGATTCACCCTCATCATCCTTAGAAGAATTCAAAGGGCATCAAACCTCCTTTGACTCGAACACATCTAGTGAAGACTCCACAATATTCCTCACATTTTGTTAAGTTCCACTACAATAATGTGCTAAACCACTAGTTGTAAGGTAATTCCAAGATCAAAAAAATTTTCTCTTCTAGGGATGAGAGCCTCTTCCCCCATCACCCATGCCTAGGATGCTTATACAATGACTTTAATTTTTATTTTGCAATCTTTCTAGACTTCATGCCCATCATTGTTCAACACTCTACATAAAGTACACAAAGAATTGTTGATACCAGGTTCATTTCGTTGTTCTCTGGTAATAGAAAATGTGACACACAAACAAGCCTTCCAATGAGATGGGCAATTCAACTTTTCAAAGATTCCATCAATCACCAATGATTTCATCAACATACAATTTTTTTACCAACACCTCTAGTCTCTTACAATTCCAACCACTTGCCAAAATCTGTGTTTTAAATGAAATTTTAGGATCCTTGATAAGGAAATGGCTAAAACATGCAACATACTCTCCTATAGAGGTTCATAAATAAAAGAAAAAAGACAATGTTGAAGCAATTTAGAAAGTGGCCTTCCCTTATCCAATACAAAAATCATACAAAATAACGTGATGCATAATGTAATCAATTGTGGAATGACCCTGGTGCAGTTTGTGGGAAAGTTTTAAGGACTGCATTCCCTTAAAAAAATTAATAATGTCTCAATGAGAAGTCCACTAATCCTTATCATTTAGAGGAATGAAAAGTCATAACAAGATTTTACTATTTGAAAAATTAGAAGCATCATTAAAGAGTGTTATAAATGACTAAGCAATTCGCACAAATAATTGGGGTACGACAATTATTCAATGTCACATTCTTTCATCGTATGTGCTAGATGAACAATAACTTATTGACATTATCATGAATGAAAAGAGAGCAAATGTTAAGCTAACAACAAGTTTAGTGTTCGTGACAAGGTTTTGCGGGGCAAGGAAATCAAACATCGAACAACACTTGATAATGAATATCTTGGTTCTCACAATGTTGAATAATGCAATGAGATGTCATACGTCTTATGAATTGTATAATCTTTTGAACATACCATTTTTTGAATTCAAGATACCTTGATGGATGCAAGCCAAGGGAATAAGATGTGCGTGGCTCTCCGAGCTATGGCATAAATTGTTGAAGCATTGAGTGATGGTTAACAGTCAACATGGTGAGAGATGTATGCCAGTAAGTGTTATGGTGTTGACTAGTGGAATTAATGTTTTAGTGGAAAAACTAGGTGCCTTTAATAAATCCAACTCCATGCTCCTTAGTGTGGAATTATGAACCTAGATTAAATAAGGCATGCCACTAAGTTTAAACATATAAATAAGTAGAGAAGAAGGAACTCATAGAAATTCTCTTAGTAATGATGAGAAAAAATGGTCAAACCTAGTAAGGAAATCAGGCCAGTTGAAACACGAATTTTAGTGCAAAGGGGTGTCCTTAGCAATAGATTCTTTAGAATCAAATCTTATGGAAGGTGGTGTCAAGGAGGGCGAAAACCCGTTTGGCTCATACCATACTTCTGCAAAAGGTGGTATGAATGAGTTGGGTTGTTTGGAGGTGGAACTCAAATTTGGTGGTAAATTTTGTCCAACGATAAATAATTATAAGAGGCTAATAGCTAGTAAGTAGCATAAGGGAAAGATAAAAATTACTTTGAAAAAAGAGTTAAAGAGTGCTTAAAATTGTTAATATGGAACCATACGAAACCCCAAGGTTCGCTTCAACTTCATACAAAAAATCATCATACAGTTTATTAGACGGCTCAAGAAGCGGATCACCTAAGCCATCATAGCAACAAGAGCCCAGAAGGTGTGCCCCATAAAGGCAAGCCATGGAGGCATCACGTGTATTTGTGATGGCCAATAAGCTTGCCATGTGACCTACCTTGAAACACAAACAAAAAAGTTTGACATGATTGTGAGTCGATAGGTGAGCAAGTCCAAAGTTTGGAAGGATGCTGATTGATGTGATCCTCATTTTAAAGGTGAGACACTGACTAACCCAAATTTTTTATGAAGGTTTAGGTGATAGCATGCCATTTGAGACCTAAAAGATAGAGAACTATACTTAAGTGAGATGAAGCTAGAGGAAATTCATGTGGAGGCCCATAGTGATATTGATGTAAAAATCACTCGTCTAACTTGGGTGTAGGTGCAAAAAACTAATCAAACCATATTGTAGCTAGTTTACTTTAAAGATTCTCTTAGGATAGTTGGAGGCATAACTAGAGTTCATTTAAGTAAATCCAATGATTAAAGGCATCAAGGGCATAATTCCCTCCACATATTCACAATCCCTAAATAGGTAGGAAGCCTCAGCTAATTTGATGACTTGAGCCAAGGAATCTAGGTTCCAAGTGAGACATTTATGATAAGCAAAACTAGAGTTGTGGGACGAAATAAAACATAGATTATTATGTGTAACTATATGCTAATGAAAGTCCCATAATGGCTATTAGTTAATTAATATAGCAAGTCGTGGTTATGAAAATTTAAATTTCCTAAGGAATGTGTAAAAGTATAGCACCCTAATCAATTATCCCAAAAAATGAATAACACTTAAGTGTGTGACCCACATCTTGCTGTTAGTGCAATTCAATGGCTCGATGACTAAGAGGGTACAATGGTCAGTGAAAACTAAAGAAACCAACCCCATGTGGAGCATCTATTGATGTAGATCTGTGTTATAGTAACAAATATTCAAATCGCAACTTTGAAGGCCAAAGGGTGGAAAGGTTCCATGTGAATGACACTTGCAAGTGTTAGTCAAAGCTAAGAGATGGCGGAAACCTGTTGAAGAGTGTTATTTGATGTGAGCATAAAAAGGACTCTAGTTAAAATTCTTGAGTTGGGATATAATGGTTGATGCCACTAATATAAAGTATTTCTTACAATAAATACTAGGAAAAAGTTTCTCGATAATACTTGTTAAATGAAATTCTTATTGAAAAAAAATTAAACATTTCATAACATAGAAAAAATCATTAAGAAAATGGTACATTTGAAATGATAAAGACCATGTACAAATCATATTTAAAAAAATATTCTCAATATAAAAGTGAAGACTTATTTGTAACATAAAAAGATAATTGTGATTCGATTTAAGCATTTGGAATCTTTAAAAGTAACTTCAAAAAAATTAAATAAACAATGTCAATATGTAATATGGTCTGCACAACGAAATCATGTCGAATAAGGCTCATGGTTGAGATAGAAGAGGCCTTTTAACTTTGTTGGCTACATTTTCCTTTTCTCAATGAAATGTCACTTTCAGTTTTAGGTGATGTGGTGTGACTAGTTTGGAGCTATGTATTTATGTGGCTACAAAGCTTCATTTGTATTTATGTGAATTTGTGAAATTAAATTTTTGTTTTATTTAATGGATTCATATTATTACCTAAAAATGCTTTTATGTAATTAGGATATGGAGATTAATAGTCAAATGTGTGATTTCTTAGTCATGAAGGTAATGTTTTGCATGCTCATGCTCACTAAGAAGGGAGTAGTTTTGTCTTCTATTACATTTCATTTTTCTCAAACTTCTATTTTTTTTCTATATACTTTCAAATAAAAGTTCTCTTTGATCATAAGCAATATGTTATCAAGCTTCATTTCTTTGTACACCACTATGTTTGTATTGATCTTATATTTGATTATCTTTTATTATACCTTTTCTTCCTTAGCTTAGAACATTTTCAATGCAAGATAAGGTGCAGTATAATGTTAGCTAAGGACCATACTAATATTTTTATTGGTTATTTAAAAATTTTGAGTTTAAATTATACTATAACAAGTCATGTATATCGCCAATGTCATCACAAATATTTTAATGTTTGCCTTAATTATTTATGAAGCAAAACTTTTTTTATTATTTTTAGTATTAAGATTGTTTATATAAGAAATTTAATAGAATTTGTGTAGTGAAAATAGAAAACATTAATTTTGACATTTAATATAGTCAATGTCACTGTGGAGGTCAAGTTTGCATATAGACTGAAATATTGGAGGGCATATTCTACACTTTCTTCCCTTACTTTTTCCCTTCTTTCATTAACCTTCTTATTTATGGAATTAGAGGAAAATTAGATTCCAACTATAAGATTCCTATCATATGTACCTTCACTATCAAATTTTTTCTTATCAAAGTATAATCTGTGTTATTCAAATGAACATGATGATCTACAACCATTACTTGTTGCATTTTCACACTTTATTGGACTTTCCTCATTTTTAGTAATTTTTTTCAACACTTATTATGGATCACAATCATTGCATTTTTATTACATACATCATGTCAATGCATTGCTATAAGCTTTCTTCAAATAATTCTTTAGTAGTACTTCAGCAACAACACCCATGGCCTTGTTATCTTGTTTATGTGGCACAACCTTTTTAAGAAAAGCATTAGAAATATTGCTTCAACAAAGAGGTTTTCTATCCAGACAGTATAATAAATAAGCAATCACTATTAACAATATTTAAATATTTAAAAACATGTTTAATTTAAGTAGTACAGGGCTAAATAAAATGTGCTAAATTTATACAAAAAAACAATAAATAATACGTAGTAATTATAAAAAAAAACTTTAAAGTTTGGTAAATTTACACTAAACATTACAAAGTTGCACAATGCATAAGCAAAAAACATCTTATTATTGTAATTTAAACATAAAACATATAAAAATGATTATGATAATTGAATACTTAATATACCAAAAACCATTTATACCTTAATTATTAAAGCTATCCTCTATATGAAAAGTTAAATAAGTTTGAAAAATAATAGGTTTATTTATAATAAAATTGTTAAAATAAAAGATATATAACACTTAAATAATTAGTTTACGTATGCAACAAATTGGTACTGTCCCCCATATGAAAAGTTAAATAAGTTTAAAAAAGTAGTTTATTTATCATAAAATATTTAAAATCCCAAGTATATAACACTTAAATAATTAATGCATGCCTGTAAAAAAATGGTGCAACTTTGTCATCAACCGTAACAAGATGTTTGTTTTACTTCAATTATTGTGCAATTTTGTAATGAATTGTATAAATTTAGCAAATATTTTAAATACAACGCCTTTATCTAGAATCAAAGTGAATAAATAACGATGTGTAAAAGAATTTTAGGAACGTCTTGGGCCTTCTTTTTTTTCACCGTAAGCTTAAGTGGAACAACAAATATTTTTGAAAACTTTTATAAATAATTATAATTTTTTAAATTATTTAATAATTTTTTGGAATTGTTTTTCCATTTTTTAATTTCTTAATTTTAATGGCTTCTATTTTTAGCATTTCTCATAAATGTTTCTTTGGAATACTTCAAATTTTGTAATCAAAGTGTTTACTAATGTCTTGTAGAGCTTAGTAAGGACTAGATTTTGTTAGAGTAAAGATAGTAGCATAAATAGTGAACCCAATTTGATGGCTCAACTTATTGACTTTGGAATCGAGGACAACGATAATTCTCGGGTGGCTAATTTACAAAGAATTTCATTTTAAAGTCTTTATCGTTTATCAAGTTAAACCTTTAATTTTTTTTTGTAATTGTGACACATTAAACTATCAATCTTGTATGTATATATGAATTTAATTTAAGTTGTATTTCAATAGAAGACATTTGAGTTTTTAAAAATCTTATAAATATTCAAATATTTTTTAAAAGTAAATTTTTTTATTATTTAAAAAAAATTTCTTAAGCACACCCTAACTACTGAGCCCAAATGGCTCAAGTCAAGTGAGTCGTATCACCTTGAGGCATGGACCTTAGGAACCTCCAAATGCCAAGAACAAATCTAATCTAAGACAGGATAAGATCGAGTATTAATTAGGTCATTTTACTGTTGCATTCCCTCTGTCAATCGGTTCAACCCATTACTCATGAACCAAGTTAGGAGAAATGAGTTAGGATAGGCTAGTTAATTTTTTTAAGTAAATCGGGTCAAGTAAGAACCAAAGATTTGTCCTGGCAAACAAGAGCATGACTTCTGAAGAATACTAAGGGTAGCCAACCCCAAAAGGCTAATTATAATATGTAGTTGATGTATTATAAGCTTGAAATACTTAAACTATTTCAAAATGTGGAATTAAATAAATGTTGTTGCCAAATTTGAGATTTTTACACTGATGTGTATTTTTACAATTGAATAGTCCATATCATGCCCATATTTATGTAAAGTAAAATTTATTTAGCTATTCCTCCAATATAATTGATTGAATGGTTGAGTGTCTCTCCTTCTATGTGAATAACAATATGATCAATGTTAATATCCATCTGACTTTCAAGTCCAATGCTCTAGTTCCTATCTCACTATGATTAGATTTGGACCCTTTATCATTTAAACTGATTAAATGATTACCACTTTGTTTGCCTAATCGGATGGTAGTTATATCTTCTTCTCCATCTGTATTGACTAGCTTTCTAAAAAGTAGATTCTAGCCATTAGGGAGTTATTTTTTAAGTTTTTTTCAACTATATATAAGGATCATTTATCAAACACTAAAATAATTGAATCAGAAATGAAAAGGTGTAGGAGCTTTTGTAAGAAAAAATCGTAAAGTTTTCATGGGAAACTCAAGTTCTATGAATGAAACAACAATTTCTAGATTATGGCTTAGAATTTACATAATTCTAATTTTTTCTGATAATTTAAGTGTAATTTATTTAGCTAAAGATCCCATTAAACACTCAAGAATAAAACATATATAATTAAGATGTAACTTTGTTTGAGAGCAAGTATAAAAAAATAATTCAGTTGTGATCTGTGTTGTTGTCGATTTAATTAGTTGATATTGATATTTTTATTTAGCAATTGGGTATGAAAGTATTTAATAAATTTAAATTGAGCTTAGATGTCGTTAACCATATTAAATTATTACAAAAATGAAGAGGACTATGTGTTATGGGCTATCCTATAAGGTATATATTATAATGTTGAATATTAAATTATTTAATTTTTCCATTAATGTTATATTTTCCAATAGCTTTAGTTTTATAATCCTCAAGGGCAAGATTATTATACTTTTTAATATGATGATCACAAAACCAAGGCAAAGTATTTACTAATTCTTTATTAAACTTAGTCAAGTTTTAGTTAAATTTTATGGAGTATTCTAATAGTCTAGATTTCTTGGGGTAAGTGCTATAACATAAATAGTGAATATAATTTGATGGCTTGATATACTATCTTTGGAGCCAACAACATTGGTCTTGGTCAAGTGGTTGACCAAAAAGAATTTTATTTCTAAAGTTTTGCAATTAGCATGTTAAACTTTTAATTTTTTCATAAATATGGCAAGTAAAGTTATTATCTTTTATGCATATTTGAATTTGGTTCAAGTTATATTTTAGTTGAAAATATTTTAGTTCTTAAAAATCTTATAAATATTCTAATTATTTTATATATAAATTATTATTATAATAATAATATTTTTTCCTGAGCACTCTCGACCATTAACCCCAAAAGGCTTAGGTGAAATAACATGTAGCACCCAGGGGCATCGGCCTTACGGACCCCCACAAGTTAAGGACCTGATCAAATCTAAAACAAGTTAAGCCCAAGTATCAATCACGTTAGGTTATTATTATGGCCTCTTGGTTATTTTGTTGAAGGCATACTCATGAATAAGCATAGGAAAAATGAGTCATGGTAGACTCTTTAATCAGATTTAGAAAAACAAGTTAAGTTAGACCCATACATGCCCATTAACGACCTGGGTCATGACTTCTTGAGAACACCTAGGGGTAGCCAACCCTTTAGAATGATTGCAATATGTCCTTGATGTATTATAAGCATAAAAATATTCAATTATTTTGCAATATGAGGAAAAAATAAATCTTTTACCAAACTTGATATTTCTGTACTGACTAATCATGCATTTTCATAATCGAGCAGTCCAGATCAAACTCATATTTATGAATAGTTAACTTTCTTCATCAATTTTATCCAGAATAGTTGATCAAATTATTGAGTCTCTTTTCCTGTGTGAAGGATAATCTGATGATCATTACTATTCATCCAACTTTTGAATCCAACTCTCTAAATCTTATCTTTTGGGGATTAAATCTGGACCCTTTATCATTTAAGTTGATCCGACGTTTACCACTACATTTGCTTAATTAGACGGTAGTTGTACCATCGTCTCCATTTGTTATTGCTAGTTTTCTAATAAGTAGATTTCAGCTGTTGTGGGAGTTATTTTTGGAGTTTTTTTATTTTATTTATAAATAAAGATCATTTACCATAACTTAAAGCTATTGAATCGAACATGAAAATTTTCATAAAAGTCCAAGTGAAGTTCAAGCTATAAGCAACACATTTCTATGTAATTATGAGTGCTATGGATTTTCATCGATCTGCATTTCTCCTACTTTCCTTCATGATAATTTTGTATTTTTTGGTAACATCTCTTTATTCATTAGTAGTACTACTCTTATTTAAAAAAATTAAATGTATAGGGATTTTTGTAAGAAAAAATTATAAAGCCTAAAATGTTTTCGTATAGCTTGAATTTCTCATATTTTGGTATCTCATTGAAGCACCAATACATATTTGTTTTAACTCTACAAGTCTCGATAAAAGGAAGTGGTTAGTAGAAGCCTCATTGGGGATTGGGGGTGGTTGTAGAATGAAGTTTTTGTTGAACCTGTTAAAAATCTTTTGCATATTTTGTTTATTGTTAAGAAATTTTTATTTTTTTGATAAGTTTAAAAAAAAAAACATTATTTTAGGCCAAAAAATGTTTTTCTAATTTTTGGAATGAAAAATGTTGTTAAACACACAATTCATCTCTCTACTATTATTCATTTTTTCTCACATGTTTTACAACAAAAAAACACTTAGTTTTTTTACCATGCTAAAATATTTTCCATTCTTATTCCACATTTGGTTATATAAGCATATATTTAATCAATTGACTTGTTCTTTTGACATTAACATCCTTCCAATGTTGTTCACCTGTCATATCTATAAGAAAAGGTAGATAATCAATTAGTGTGCTGCTTAATTATGTCATTAACATCCTGATATCATAGAGAATTTCTCTTGGGACAAATAAACTCTTTTTGTTTTATGATGACTAACCATGTAAGCTTATGATATCTAATTGAATGTAGTGCAAGAAAACATTTGCTAGATATTATCAAGTCAAGCTAGATTTGGAAGTAATTAAAGAACATTGTTGAGCTCCCTCCCATTCAAGGAACTTCCCTTAAAAGAAAGCTTAATTTCTCCTCCTTTTGTCATACTAAAAAAGTCTTCTAATTCTTTGGAATAAATCTTTACTAAGAAGCTTTGTTAAGGTGCTAACTTGTTGTATGTTGTTAGCAATAAATTGAATTTCTAATATATTTCATTCTACATAGTCCATGATGACATGTGCCTAAAATCAATTTCTTCAATTTTATAGTACATTATATTGTTTTGAGTTAGGAAAAAAGCATTCAAATTGCCCTATTTTTGGGGAATGGTTTGTAAATGTAATCTCATATCATCTAATTTCTTTTTCAAACAAAAAAAATTTTACTAGAAATCCTTCTAATGCTATATATTGTGGTTCATTTTTTGCCAAAACAATAGTTCTATAGTTTTTTGCTAGATCATAAGTTTAAGAGGTGCTGAAAATGATTAAATACCTAAAATACTTTTCTCATGTATTAAAGAACGTACATAATCTTTGTAGCCATATCTTGTGAGATTATGAAATAACACAATTTTGGGATACCAAATCCTTAATACCTTTGTTTCTAGTAATTATCAAAATATTTGTTCATTACCTTATGCACATCATTTTGATGAAGAAAATATTGAATTCAATCCAACTATCCTACAAACACTTTCTCTTAAATAACAACACTTAAGAAGGTGGTGTTAACATCCATTCAATATAGTTTAAATATCTTGTATTATGAAAAGGTAAAAATGACCTTATTGCCCTCTACCTTACCAATTGTTCAAGTATTCCTTCTATGTCTAGTCCTACCTTTTACCACTAGCCTTCCCTTATTTTGAATGGTAACCACACAGTCATTTACTTTTTACATTTCAGTACCCACTTTTTTCCACAGTAATGTGGTCACTTGGAATGTCTATTAACCCCAAAGCGTTCACTTTCACAAACATGTTGAAACCATCCAGCATGGCCAAATAAAAATATTCATTCCTCAGGGATATATGATTTCTTTTTAATGAGAAGCATTGGTTTGTACTCCAAATGAGTGGCCACTTAAGATTAAATCTCTAAGGTTATTTTCATTGTATGCTAACTCCTTTGATGCAATTATTTCCTTATTTTTTATGTTTTAACATGTCATTTATGTACTTTAATGAAGATGAAAGGATACCTTTTTTAATCAAAGTTAACTTGCATTCAAGAAAATAGGAAACCTCACTGATTATGTACATCTCAAATCCTACACCTACATGCTTACCAAATCATTCACATAAGTCATAGTTTGTTGATTCAAATATGGTGTCATCTAAATAATGTTGGAATAGAAGAAGTTAATCAACCAATTTGGCTTTTGCAAAGTTTTTTTATGCCTTGTAAATCTACCTCTTTTATTTGATGAATAATTTCAACAAACATCGCTTGAGTTGATTCCATTACAACTAAGTAACCCTATTAAATGGCTTATTGGTTTCTCTATTTGAAAAATATTATGAAGAGATATCCTTCATTATCATGGTTTCTAATCTCTAATTCTTATCTACTTATCGATGCAACTCAACCATAAAAATATGCCTAAGTTTTCATATTTGGGTCTCTTGTTATCGAAAAGTACGTATAATATTTTATTCATAATTGGTTCGATAAGAAATCTATTTAGACATTGAGATTATTAGAATGGTTGAATTATTATGGCATTATGATTTTGAGAACCTATGTAACCAAAGGAAAACTAAAAGTAGCTAGTAATGTTTTAATAAGAAGATAAAAATTGTTAGATATATAACATAGATGAAGCTTATCATAATTGAATGATGTATGTTGTAGCCATATCAAATAGAGTGAACTTTACTACATTTGTTATTGTGGCATATTGAAAGAAGGAAGTTATTGTCTTAAGCTGATGTGAGGAATATTAATAGAAAAATATTTTTAGGTAGAGTTGTTAAATTAAACCTTATTTAAAATGAGATTTTTTTGCCAAAAAAAGTAATATTTTACATATTAAGGGAACATTTTTTCAAGAAAACAAATAGGTTAAATATGTGTTGAAAAAATAGTAAGGCCCATGCAGTATGGCAAAAACTATTATATTATATATGGATTTCAAACTTAGATCGTACCTTTTTAAGAGGTTGTGTGGTTCATATTATAAGTAACTAATGTTTAACACCACATACTAGCCAAAAAGGGAAGTCAATGTAAGAGAATATTTAAAACAATTAAAAAAAGGTAATGTCTATGAATTTTTTTTGATGTAGTTTGGATAAGTATTTGATTTTTAAATAATTTGCTTACAATAATAATTTCTAATCTAGCATAGAGATGACACCTTATATAGTATTATATAATATATTATGCTATGATCGTTATACTGATATTAACAAATTATCAATACCCTTCTTCATATACCTATGATTTTAGAAACTGTTAAGAAGATCCACTTAATCAAAGCATGAATTAATAAAGAAAAGGCTTACTCCAAGCAAGTTTCGATAAGAAAATAAAGAAAGTGGATTGCTTGAAAGAGGATCATGTATTGTTAAGGGGTTAGTCCAATAAAATGCATTATAATGTTTGGAAAATGGGGGTAATTAAAGACAAGGAATTTTCTACCTTTATACATTTTTGAAAAAAATTGTTACATTCCTTACAATATAGTTCTATCTTTATCATTAGCCAGGGAACATACAATATTTTTTTCTTTTTCTTTTAATAAAATTTGTTGCAAATACTACTTATATACTGCAATGTGATAAAGGTAGCTTGATGATGTATCCTTGATTATTTCATATGGAATGGCCAATAGGGTTCATAAGATGAAAATTCAATAAAACAAAGATGGAAAGCATCCCATATTGAATGTATAATGGATAAGTTATAATAACTAGTAGCTACTTGAGAAGTAGAAGAAGAGTTTGTTTGGAGGCATCCCAATATTTTTTGAATTTGAATGATTAAATTCTTATATGAAGGGAAGCTTATTCAATAGACTTCAATATTTTTTAACATTTATTGAATATATGTAAGTGCATTTAAAATTTATTTTGAATGTGTTTAAATGAAGTTTCCATATGCATATTTTTTATAATACCACAAAGACTATTATTTGAAAGAAATAACAATATAGATGAGCAGTCAAATATGGTAGAACAAATGAAAATGAATCCTAAATAACAATTCTTCTTCAAATTGAAATGGGTATGCCATAAAAAAATACCAAAACTTTGTAAAAATAATATTAATATAATTCTAAGAGAATTTTTAAGGAAAAACAATAAATGAGCCAAATGATTTTAGAAATATATGAATTTTTTAATTAAATAATTAACACTTGGAGTCGTTTATTTTTTGAAATTTGTCAAAAAACTTTTAGAAGTCATTTGCAATAGAATGTGTAAGGAATAGTAATCCTTATAAGGTTATGGTCACAATGGATATCTAATATAATAAAATTTATGTACCAAATGAGGAGAGTTATGAGAGGAATGCAACTAATAACAAAGATATTATAGTTGGAATTGAAATGGAAAACTATTATAAAGGCTAGGAAGTGGGAGACAAATCAAATAATTGTGAAAGGTTTTTTAAGGAAGGAGAAGGAACAAGTTTCATGATTATATGATTCTTTTTGGATGAAGGAAGGTTAGTCACCTCTTGAACGTGGATTTAAGTTTCTAAAGAATTTAGTAACGATCCAATTTAATACGTATGTCACACAAGACGCTTAATATTCTTAATAATACTTTCACTAGTCCTACAACGAGTTTTGCAATGGTAAAGCTTTGAGGCAGATCAGACATTATTGTAAGTGGGTACCAAATGGTCCCATAAATGGATAGAATGGTCCAAAAGTGTCGTAGAAAGGAGATAGTTTTAATAAAACTATTGATCAAATTATTGACAGTCAATAGTTTTATTATAATTTCATAGAGTATTTGATGGTTTAATTATTATGTTTTTGACCATTAGTCATGGTACTTTATTTGATAATAACAAATCCTAAGAACTACTAATGAATTTGTTAAAGGGAATTTGTAAATTTTAAATAACTAGTTCTTGTGTTAATAAGAGAATTTAAAAAGGAAGAGGAGTTATGTCTTGAATTTAAGAAAAGGGAATTATTTTAAATTTAATTTTAGTTATTTTAATTTTATTTTGATTAGATGTTAAGCTTTATTGAAATCACTCATATATGGTAAAAAACTTTAGTCTTATTTAAATTAATCATTTTAAAAAAGTATTAGGATTCCAAAATCTTAATCTCATATTTACCATCCAAAAATCATTTTAATCTTATCATATCATTGAAAATTCTTTTTCCAAAACTTGTTGCAAATAGTGTATTTTAATTATAAAAATAAATTTGTAAAAAATAATAATAGGATTAAATCAACAAAAAACATATTACTAAAAAGAACCAAAAGGCTTAGTTGGAGCACAGTGGTTGAATACAACTAATAACGTTTATCGTGCCAATAAAATAACTCTCAAACCTATCAAAAAATTTTAATTCATTCATAACTCATGAATCCAAACATAACTTACTTCTATAGCATAGCAATGGGTAGGCAAACCCAAAAAAATAGCAAAATGTTCAATGTAGGAAAGCTCTAATAAATCCATAATAACCCATCATTTGTTCAACGTAAGACAAAGAAACTTGTATCTATTTCACATGGTTGTATTGAAAATTGTGGGAATGTTTTTGCTATCCAATCACACAATTATGTCATAGAATTATTTTAACTCGTCCACATTTAAAAACATCTATTTAGATCCTCATAGTCCATGTTTTATCTACACGTAAGAGCTAAATTTAACAGTCAAATCATGATTTAGGTTTAGCAGTTCATATCAAATCCTAATTTCTAAATAGTGCTTTTAATCTTATCTATCCAATTGAGAAGGTTTCACAATCAAATGATCTAAGAGCCTTTCAATCAAGTGGCTCCTATGTAGTGATTCTTTTTAGTTGTTTGGATTTTTATAATTTATTAATTAAAAAATATTGTGGATTTTTTAATTTAAATAATAATGAGTAGTTGGTTAATTTAGCAAGTGCTTTTAGACTTTAAAAATGTTTATAAATAAGTGAATTCTTTAACAAGATAGACCAATAAAATTTTTACAAAATATGAAGAAAAATATTTAAGTCATTATATTCAAACATTTAATTGTCAATGCTCATTCACATTTTCTTATAGTACATTTAGTTGTCAAATTTTACAAAATCTCAAGCTAAGTTCTCAATTTTTTTTAATTATAATTGATTTGATTAAAACACTTATTTCTTAATAAGCTTTCATCAAGAATAAGATTTTTTTATTTATTTACACTTTGTGTCATCAAATTATTTTATTCTGTTACGAAGCTTATTATGTCGTATGATCGTAGTAGTGTTTGTCTATTATTTTATTATGAGGATTTTGCTCTTTTGGAAAAATGCTTTATATGAATAAGAATAGTATCTCAATTTCATTAAATGTGTTGGACCTAAAATGGTTTTTGATCTCAAATCTAATAATTAAAATCAAATTTACATATTGCAACATTGATTAATTAATTCCAACTAAAATAATTTACATATATATGTATATTACATATAGTATTTAAAAAATTGTGTTTAGAAAATTAAAATAAATAAATAAATGAATAAATAACAAGTTGTTAAAAAAATCCTAAAACTTCAAGTGTTAGTAAGGATCTTCCAATTGTAAAAGTTATAGATGAAATTATGATTGGTGTTAAACCTTAATCTTTCATAATCATAATCCATTGTTCCAAATTTTAAGCCATCTATTACACAAGATCGCTTAAATAACAAATATTGTTAATAATTAGAAAGAAAGAATTAAATATATTTGAAAAAAAATTATGTAAGTCCAAGATCATTAGATATAGGTATAATTTTAACATAATAGACATAAAGAAATTGAGTAGTTCGATGTTAATTTCAAAACATCGTAAATTCTTGAACAATTTACTAAATATAGATTGACTCTCTTTAAGGAATGACAAAATGGGAGAGAATAGAAATTGAAAGATTAAAATGAGAAAAAATAATCGAGAAACATTAATAATGTCTGACGTACATGTTAGGGAGCTTATCTTTAATTGATATGCATTTTATTTTTATAAATAATTGATGTTTTAATGAATTTTATGAAAATTTTGCTATCATCAAGAAAGAGAGATTATTCTGTTGACCCCTTCTCCTGATCTTTTGTTTGATGATCATAAACCAAAAGTATTACAAATGAATTTGTTTAAATAAATTTAAATTTTAATTAGATGATATTTCTATCCAAAGTAATCTTTGAAAAGAAAGAAGAGCAAAGGTGAAATTTTGTGATGATCATTTTTGTTGGATTGACAATTAACTAAGAAATATTTTAAATTTAATTTGAGATATTATAATTTTATTTTGATTAGAGTGTTAAGCTTGATTAAAATCACTCTTTGAAGGCACAAAAAAAATATTAAAATAAATAATTTTTTAAATAATATTAGGATTCTAAAATCTGGATCAAATGTCAACCGTCTAAGGAATATTTTATTATTAATCATATAATTAGAAATTTTATATTAATAACTTATTTCAAATAGTGTATTATAATTATAATAATTAATTAGTAAAAAACAATAATATAATAAAAATAATAAAGAAGAAAAACTTATTACTAATAATAATCGATAGTGTCTTGTTAGAGGATAGCTCCTAAATGTGGGTAGTTGGTTTTATCAGATTGATAAAATAACACCAAATCTCATCAAATAATTTTGGTTCGATAGATTGCTCACATATCAAAATTTAATAGAGTATGAGCATATTAGCAATAAGGGAAATCACTTCAGAGTGAACCAGGGGGTTACTAAACCTAAACAATGCACTTATTATGTGGTGTAAGAAAATTCTTATAAAGCAAAAACAATCCATCATTCATGCAATGTGGTACAAAAATGTGTAACCATTTTGCATGACTATACTCAAAATTATTCGAGTCATTCTATAATCTAATTTTCCAATAATATAATCAAATGATTGTAATCTCATTAGCCTTTTAAAAACACCTAATTAGATTTGTTGTGCGATTATGTAATTTCATAGTCGAACACGTGTTTCATCCATGCATAAAGCTAAATCTTGTCATTATATCACAATTTAGATCAACTAGTCTAGATCAAATAGTACCAGTTTAATCTAACGCATCTGATGATGTTTTGTTCATGATCAAATGATCTAGGAGCCTTTAGATCGAGCAGTTCTTGTGTAATGGCTCTATTAGCCATTATTTCAAGAAATTGGAATTTTCCTAATTTATTTGTAATTACTAATTGTTCAATTTGATAAGAACTTCTAGTAATTACAACAACGTTTATAAATAAGTGAATTCCTAAAAACCTTGATTGATAAATTTTTTGCAAAATTTAAACAAAAATTTTCAAGTGATGAAATTTATGTCTCTTAGCACCCAGTGCTCATAATCACATCAATATACTTTGTCCCTTACATATCAAACTCATAATCTTTACTTTCTTCTCAAATGAGTGATCTTCTAAATTTTTTTAATTAATTCATTTAAAATTAAGAAAAGGATTACATTGATGTAGACATAGTAAGTTTTAAGCAATGCAATAAAATATATCTCTAAAGATAATTATGCACTTGATCATTTAAATAGTATGATTAAAATTTAGACCAAATCTCAACCTTATTATCAACAAAAAATATAAACTCCAACATAGATGACAACGTATAAAATTACCAAAAGTTTGTCTTTTGAAAAAATAAAAATTATTGATGTAGCCATAATGATAAAATAAAAAAATATGTATTAAAAAATCTTTAGTTAGATAATTAAAATATTTAAATATTGAAAATAAATTGCGTTGACATGTTAATGACAAACATATAGCAAAAACTATTTTAGTTTTGTTTTCAAATAGAAATGTACATAAAAATAATAAAGTAGAAGATTATCTAAATGAAAATAATTTATGATGTTTAAAGGAATTAGCTTAATTATTTAATAGTGTATTATATTAGAAAATCTTTTCTATTTTATAATATATTAAAAAAGGGATTGCCAAAATTTTATTCAAAGATATCATGTGATAAAACAATATTCCAAAAAATAATTCGAATACGAAATAAATAATTTTAATAACTATTAAAATATTCATACATTATTAAAACTTGGTTGCCTTAAAATAACATAAGAAATATAAAAAATATATTAAACTATTAAGATAATAAAAAATAAGGAGTATTCAAAATTTTGTTTTAGCAAATACGTTTAATTTTAAATATGTTTCAAAAAAATTTCACTTTAATAAAAAAGTTGAAATGTTTAAAATGAATTATAAAATATTAAACAATAACTATAAATAATCATTAAGCTAGCCAAATCCCTAAAATATGATAACATGAAAATACTTATATGGTCCAATAATAGATATTTTATTAATAATCAAATAAAAACAAATTTTATTTGTTATGTAGAAAGTTTTAAGAAAATACAATCATAAAAGAAAATCATTACGATAGCAAATACTCAAATTGTAAAAAAATCAATAACTTGATTTATTTATCATAACATTATAAGAATTATGAAAAATTTATGAAAAACCAGTTGATAATTGAATTGAAACACAAAATGTTGCAATTAAATTACATTGGATGATAAAAAACGTAGTGAAACATTCCAAAAAATATGAATATTTTCCTCATCTTTAACAATTCTTACGATAACTATATAGAAGGCATGTGACTACATCAACTAGCCTTTCCCATGGTCTTTCTTAGATAATATTGGGCTTTCATAAATGAACTTTTATTAGATGGCACAATCTGTTTCAAAAAGATATTTCAAAATAAGATTAATGATAAGAAGCGAAAGAATAATTTATCCAAAAAATAATAATTACAAAATATTTAAATGTTAATTATTTGACACAATTTAAGAAACAAAAATTTTTCTAAACTAGAAATGTAAATATTCTAATGAAAGCAAATAATTTATTAAAGGTAAAAAATAAAAAACCAGGTGTAGTTTTGTTTAATAAGAATATAAAATATAATTTACATCAATCAGTGATGGATATGTCATTATCCAAAAAATAATAAAAATAGAAAAATGATTACGAAGTATAATATTTTCATTAGGAAAAAATTAGCCTTTTACATAAATAAATCATTCTTTTAGTTTTTCTTAAAAATAAATTTTAGCATAAATCACAAAATTAATCTTAAAAAGTTATACTTGTTATGGAAATTAGAATATTGAAAATTAATTTTTATATTTGGTCTTTTAAAAAGGCATTTTAAAGATCAAAACTCAAAAAACAAATTAACCATTTAAAAAAATTATTAAAAATGTAAAAAAAAAATATATAAGATGTTAAAAAAATTAATATTCAAAACATTATGTATAAAACAAACAGCATGTATATTGAAGTATAAACTTAATGAACTCAATACTTTAATTACTTAAAAAAAATTAACAATACAAAAACAATTAGATGGCATAACGTCACAGTTTTTTAAATGTATTTGTGTAAGCATTCTAATTACAAAGAACTTACATTGATAATGGAAGGTATAAAAGAGAACAAAAATTTAAAATCTTATAGATAATAATTCATTTAATTAATTTAGCAAAAAAAGTTTAATTAGTCAAAACATATTTTTAAATAACACAAAGTTAATTAATAAGTTTACACAATTTGAAAGTAAAAAGGAGTAAAGTAAAACTAAAAGAAGTTATTAATTTTGAGAATTAAAATAGAAATAATTATGTATATTTACAAGAAAAATTTTTTGTATTAGGGCAACAATAGTAAAAATCTTTTTAGAAAAATGAACATTAAATATGCAAGAAATAAAAATTGTTGAATAATGCAAAAATTTTAGGACATTGCATTAAAAAAATAAAATAAAAAATAAATAATTGATTAATATAGATGAAAATATTTGTAATGAAGTTTTAATGTTAAAAAGTATTTGTATAGTTCACAATAAAATATATTAACAAAATTCTAATTATAGTACATTTCAATAAGAAAGTTTTAACAGTTTGAGGGATAGATGTTATGTAATTATAAAATAAGATATAAAATATTGTTAGTATAACATGATTATTATAATAAAAAATAAAAAATATATATCTTTGAAAAATACATACCAACACATATAAATAAATAATATGAAATATAAAAAAAACATAATCTATAGAATAATAAAACATAAAAAATATTTAGTGTTAGAAATTTGTGAACAGGATGTCTATAGGAGGGAGTGAATTATAAAAATTTAAACTTAATTAAACTTAACTCAATTTTGGTACATAAACTCATGGTATAAATATTAGTAAGGTTCATTTAACTTTTGAAGACAAAATAAAAAAAAACTTTACTAATTTAATATAGATTTATTTATACTAAATAAATTAATGCCACTCTGATAATCTCTTATTAATTTTAATTATTCTTTCAAGAAGGTGAGGTTAATGAAATCTCTTGGTTGTCATGAATGTTATAATAAAAACATTTAAAAAGTGTTTTTCAACTTTAATAAATCATTATTTCACAATTTTTTTATTCTTAATATTAAATAAATTAAACAAAAGAGAAAGGGCACAAATGTTTTTAGGTGATTCTATGAAAAAATTGCTTGCACTTTTCTTAATCAACTAAAATAAGATTCAATTAATAACACTTATTTTTGCAGCTACAAGAAGCACACATTAAAAAGCACACAATTTTTACCCTAGGCTAGGTTGGATTAACTTCAAAAAAGACTCTGTGCTTACCCAAGGTGATGTAAAAGGCACCTCACCTAACTCTACTAATTTTTCAACAATGGCTAGGGACAAGTCATACTTGAAGAAATAATACAAAAAAATTACATAATTAATAAAAAAATAATATGACAATAATTAAATACTACGAAAGAAAGTTACCAAATTAATCTATGAAACCTTAAAGTAATGGAAAAGTTGATAAACCAAGTAAAATGCTAAATAAATTAGTAATCATGCAGACAAGACAAAGAATGATACCATAGTGAAAAATACAATAAACATTCCTTTTCTTTGTTTACATATAACATTACTTTGTAATAGATTCATTGCCATATTTTTAAAATAATGGAATAAAAACTATTATACTTATATGACACTACAAACTTTAAGCCATACATTTAATGTCGTTTAGTTCATGCCCCATCTAATCTTCTAATGACTATGTATGTTATAACATATGCCATTATTTTGTGTGAATCTTTAAGACTATACATCTTAAAACACTTCTTAGGTAGCCACTTAGTGTTGAATATGATAAGAATTTCCAAGTAGTCTAAACAATGTAATTGATGCAAATTGCTCATGATCTTATTTGAATTATGTTTCATGTGTTGCCATGCAGTATCAATCGTATTGTAAGGTAGTTGAAACATACAAATGCAAAAAGCATAGGTAATATGTAATTTTATTGCTTTCACAACATATAATAGTTGATTAATTTAAAGAATGGAATGTATATATTAAATATTTATTAAGATGTATTTATACGCATGTAACATGTATGAAATGGATGCTTTATTATCTTGCAAATTCAATATTCAAGAGCAATATAATATAAGCATATTTGACATATCAACATGAAGGGATAGTTTTATAATTTTAGTTAAAATAAAGTACATTTTTTGAATTTTAGAGTAGAAATTAGTTCATCAAGTGCTAAAGAAATGATTTCAAAGTTTACAACTTGAGCAACACATGAGAAGAACAACTAACAGTCGTCGACTTATGCTCACAAGTGAATTACATAATAAAACACTTGATCAAACTTTTTAATTAATAAATGAATGTTTCATTTTAAAACACATGCCATATCACTAAGAAAATAATTATTAATAAAAATATGATTCATTAAACAATTGTTGCATAATCAAGTGTTATAACTATTTATGTTTCACTTGAGCAACTTTATTTTTTTATAAAAAGATAATAATTACTAAAAAAAAGTATGCTATTAAAAATTTTTAAAATTAATGACACTATCATGAATATGTAATTGGAATAATAAAAATCAATTTTCGAATAAAGCGTAGCTGAATTTTTTTTGTAATTTATAATAAATGTATTATAATGATAAGGGAAACTGAAATATGAAAACCTAGGCAAAAAAAATAATATCATCATTACTATAAAATATTTGAAATTTTAAAATATTTACTAAGGACAATAAGAATTTCTTAAATACAGAAAAAGCATTGCATTAGAAATAAAAAAAACTAAAATTATAAAAAAAAATATTAAGAAATTAGAATGCTCAACGTGTTGAAAGCTATGTACAAAACATATTTATTACAAAATGTTTCCGGAAGTGCGCAACAAATTTACCAATTAGATCATGAACATAATACAAGAATCTCTAACTTAAGAGCTTAAGTGCATAACAAATAACTCATGTGAGCATGCTTTTTTTGTGCACCTAGATAACAAGGAGCAATTTGCAAATCAAAACATGGTTTACATTATGTATGTGATCTTGGGTTGTGTTCCATTTTATTGTTGTACACTTTTTATCCATTGTATAAACAACATTTGGCTTGGTTTATTTAGTGAGAAATTTTTATAAATATTACATAAAGTAATTTTTTCACATTTTTTATTTTATTTATTATTCTATATGTTATCATTTTTATTTTAATTTATCAATGTAGATTAAAAATTTTAGATGCTATATAATATTTATTATTTTTCATTTTTAATTTTAAAAAAATTTTATTATTATGTTAAACATCTTTTCTAATCATTACTTCATAATATTATATTATCAATGTTTTTTAATTCTTTTAATTTTTAAAATTTCATATATTTTAACTTAACTATTTTGTTTATGTTCATATGTTTTCTAGAATTATGTGACTTTTTTTGTGATATGCCATATAAATATTTTATTCAATTAAATATGAAATGTTCAATAATGCAAATGGTTTTAGATTTTTTAGTGTGTAATATTTTGTTAATTTCAAAGATATACTTCTTACAATAGCATGACGAGACTATTGATTATTCAATTTTCATTGATAATTATGATTAATTTATTACTTATGCATATAGCTTATTTATTTGAAATTTTAAATTAGCTTAATTTTTTGTGCACTTTTTGTTGACATAATATTTGTATTTTTTTACTTATTTATTGTATTGAAATTCTAAAATTTGTTTTTTTAGACATTATAAAAAATATTTAATGTTTTAGATATTTATTTCCATTATATAAGAAAAATTTTAAAATATTCTTCAGCAATTGACTTTAAAATGCTCAATAAAATTTATTAATATATTCATAAAATTTTTTAGCAAAAATATGCTTCTTATTAGATAATATGGTAAAATGGTTTAGGAATTAAAGCTTGGATACTTTGTGATTTGTCCAAAAATTCTAAAAAACTAAAGAAATGAAAAAAATGTTACAATTAAATTTTAAAATAATAATATATTATCAAAAGTGTTTGTACAAGCAAAGAACCACAATTGTAAGGGATAAAAATATATAAAGCTATTTAGACGAATCAAGGTTCAGAATATACAGATTTATTTGAATAACATGTCATGAAGTTCTTCTTTATTTACATATCGCAAAGTTTCAAAATTATAAATCATATTGTAATCTATATATAATAAATGAGTTATTGTAATCTAAAAGAGCATAGAATTTTTTCAAAAAATTATAACATAACTATTGATTAAGATAAAAACAATGACATTATGTTTATATAAAGTGTACAAAAGAACAAAAAAAAAATAATAACATAAATATGTTCAACATATAAATTATTTTGTGATTTGTCTAAAAATTCTAAAAAGAATTTCATGCCATAATTATTAAAAAACATTCTCGTTGTGGACTACATGAAAATTTTTATTAGAAAAAATCATCAAATTACTAATATTTTAAAATAAATTAGTAGTTAATAGATCGCATAAACATGTCACTAAAAATAAATAATGCCTCATAATTAATGATGTTTAGTTGGACATGTAGAGGGCATATGGAAAATATAATTTGCATTTCCTCTTTTTTGTAATACAACATTTTAGATATTATGAAAAGCTTTTATAACTTGTGCATAGTTTTGATAATTTGTTAAAAATCATTGAATCTTTTGTATGTATCATTATGGGGAAGTTCTCTTTTTTATGAGAATATTTTCATTTGAAGTTCAAAATAGTTTTCTAATGTTTTATTTGTAAAAATATATTTTATATATAAGTTGTGAATTTTTCACTTATTAAAATTATTCTCATTTTGTATGATTTTTTACAAAATTTATTTTCCTTTGAATAATTTATTTTTTGTGAGCTCATAACCCGTCCATTAGCAAAATTTGCATATTATTTTTAAGATTTTACACATTTTTTACTTCTATTTTTAATTTCTTATTGTAATTCAGTTATTTTGTTTTAAAAAATTATCAAAGTGACGTTAATAGAAATTTTGAAATAATATAAATTTTTTGTTATGTTATTCATTTTCTTACTTTAAATTTTATAATTTTTATTTTCAAAATATATTTTTATTGTCCGTAGTTGTATACCAATTTCTTTGGTAAGTTACGTAAAAAATTTTGGCATTTCAAATGTTCAATATTTTAAATTATTCAAAATAAATAATTTATTTTTGTTTTATTATTTTGATTAATTTAAATAGTATATTATAAAAATATCTCTTATTTTTTCATTATATAATTTTCTTATATATTTGTTTCTATATAAATCATAACTCAATTTGTTTCATAATTTATGTGCAAAATAATAGATGTAGAAATTCTTAAACATGTTAATCATTTAGTTATATTTATGGTCATAGTAACTTCTTATTTTTGTTTCAATATTAATAGCATTTATAGAATAATTTCCTTAGAAAATTATAAAGAATGTTTTAGGAACTTTAATTCTTTATTTCTTTTTTATAATAAACTTAAAATATTCAAATTTATGTAAAACTAAATAAGTAAGAAAAAACAAGAGGATAATTTGGATAATAGAATATAGATAATAATAAAAACCAATTCTTGACTAATATATTTTTTAAAATTTAAAAATATGAAATAAAATGTCACAAATTCTCTAAGAACTTCTCTAAAGAATACTTAATGCTTAGAAGAATTCATCCAATGATGTGACAAATTTTGTATAGGTCTACAACATGTTTGATGCTTGCTGGGGTGGCAAATCTTAGGGTTCCATTGTAAAAATTTTGGGGAAGCTAAATAAAATCGATTCTATTATGGGAGCTATTCTAATATTAGATACTACTATGGCTCAAATAAAAGTTCTATCAATAAACTTTTGATCTATTTTGTCATAAGACATAAATAAGATTTTTTTTATTAGGAGTGGTGGGTGGTTTCTTTTTAATACGCTGGATATTGTATATAGAAGTTGATGGGCATCAATTAAATTTTTGCCAATGATGTGTTAAATTACAAATGGATGCATTTCTGGCAAAAAGGACATCATGTTCACACAACAAGGGTGATAGTAAGATAATAATTTCTTTTGCAATAGAAACAACATCACATAAAATCTCTTTGAAAGTGGTATAACACTTTATTTAATGACATAATTGGATTGTTTTAATAAAAAAATAATGTATGGGTTTGGGCAATGAATGTTCTCAAGTTTGTTGAATGCAAAACCATTTATGAAAGTACCATTGATTATAATGCTACTATTTATAATGAACTTACAAACCTTTTCTCCAAGCTTGACAAAGGCATGGAAAGCAACGACACGTCTATAATCCTCACTTCTCTTAGGTTGGGTAAAGGTATGTCTCATAAATATAATGGCCTATTGTCATCAATGGCTTCATTGGAGTAGTGATCCTCTAGGTAGGAATAAGCAGCATATTCTTTTATTTCTTATTATGCCATTGTGTTAAATTACCTAAGACTCTCTTTTATGATATAACTTTTTTTGTGTGTTATTGCACTACTATATGACCTCGCCCTTTACATTGGGCGCAAGTTACCTTATATAATTAATGAATAGGTTGGTTGGTTTTAACATTGAGTTTAAGGATAAGAATTGGTATGGGATGTGTTGGCACATGACTTTTAGATTATCTAACATATGTGGATTGGAAGTTCAACATAGTTGATGGTTAAACTCTTTTGGTTAAATAAAGCTTTTGTAGGTGACAAACTCATTAAAAATCCTATCGACTTCTTTTATGCTATGAATTATAGACTAAAGGGCTCCTTCTACATATATTCTCTATACCAGCTCAAAATTCGAAAAAGGTGACCAAAAGATCTTCATTAACACCACAACATAAATGGTACTCATCAGAATGAGTAATGTTCTCATTAACATATTATTCTCCTTATCTTAGGCAAGTCTTTGGTCATGTAACTAATTCTTTTATTAGAGTCATATGAATTTTTATGAGCGATGATCTCCTTGTTAATAGTTGGTGTCTATGGTTCCTATTTATAACTCAATTTTGTTAGAAAGCTTCATTTGGGAAACAACACCTTTTTTTTTCAACATGTCTAAGCCATTAAAAGAAAAGGGCAAATGAAATGTTGCACTCTATGTAGTCTTTAGGGTTTATGCTACATTCAAAGATGGGAGTGTCATATTTTATGGTCTTCATGAGTTTTACATCATCATTTTCTTAGTGGCAACCCATTAAAGGGTTTTTTATTATAAAAATTATTTTATTAAGGTGGTTGGCAATATTAGGGTTGAAAAATGTAGGCTCATTTTGAGCTTGTTTTAAGGTAGTCCTAAAACCATATTCCTCTTACATTGCTTCAATAAATTATATTCTAATTAGGAGATCATGTAGGGTCATTTGTGACATGTTTTTATTTGGACGCTCCATGTTGCAAGTTCTACAAAATATCGTGTGCATATATTATACCCATTACAAAAAAGAAAAGAAAAACCCCCTAAGCTTTCTCTTTTTTCTTTTTATATTGGTGCCAAAAAATAAGGCTTATTTTAGCTTTGCTTTTTTATCCACATTACAAACATTGGCATAATCAAGCTTTAGAGCAAGGCTTGATGCTTATCAACAAACCTTGAAGGGCAACACACACAAGATAGATCTAAGGAAACTTTAGTGAAGAGGGATCCAAGAACAACATAGGGGGAATTCCATATGTTAAGCTTCTAACCACTTTAATATCACAAAGAAGGGCTATTTGGAATATTTTTTGATAAAAGTAATTTTTTGATAAGGAAATAAAAAAGCATTGAAAATATTAGTAAGATTTATGGAAAATCGAGAGTAATGAATTAACTTACACACAAAGCCTGTTCAAACACTTAAAAAATACAATTAAGATTATGAAGGAAGGCAACAATAGACTAATGTGGTAATGAAAGAAAACTTCATGTGATAAAATGAAAGGAGAAGCATAGTGTAGAGAAATAACATAATAAAAAGGAATCAATGAAGTGAAAGAAACATCAAAGTAAAAGGAACCATTATTCTATGGTGATAAGAAGGCAATGTAATGGAGTTGTAGGTAACAACTTTTGGAGGACGATGATTCAATACATTGTAGTTCTCATTATGACTAATCCTAGACCTCAATAAGAAAAAATGGAAAAAAATTGACTTTTAGACATGGAAAGATCATCCTTTTTAAAGGGTACATGATACAAGGTAGAAAAAGATTTCTACTAAGATCAAAATTAATGCCTACAATACTAAAGATACTTAATAGATTATTAGAGAATATAAAAAAGGTACTATGTAATAATTGGGATGAGGTGAAGTATGTGATATTTTAGAACATTTCACATATTGATGTTCCAAAATAGTAGCATGGATTATTAAGTTGCATAAGTAGTAATTCCTTAAAAACTAAGCCCAAAATCTTACAAAAGTGGTTTTTGTAACATCTTATTTATCACATAAAATAGAGAATTTAGAGAAACACTACGTGAAGTACTATAATGAATAAAGAGACTACAACTTAGATTATTACCAAAAAATAAAAGAGTAAACCTTTGGACAATGATGTGGATATTAGTAGAAGTGAGAATTTTTTTGGTTATTGACTATCTTCTTGGATGGTCTCTCACATTTCATTATTATCTCTAACAAGAGATTTTATTACTAGTTCTCCTAGCAGAAAATCTATCACCTTTAATCCTTGTCTCTTATGAATGAAGTTAGAATCTCTCCAACTATGATTGAGCATATGCACTTTGTTTACAAAGGTGAAAGCACATAAATAAAATAAATTTTATTTTATCACTTTTTTAATATAGTGAACGTCCCTATTTAATTAAATATTCATCACTGATTTAAAATAATAATAATAATAAACAATCTATGAAATTAATTAAATTAAACATTTCTGAAATAGATTCTGACTCTTATGTGATAGTAATGACAGGTGGAGAAATTGTTGGGCAAAAGCGATGTAGTGCTAGTAGAGGTCTTAACACATTCATTTTGAGTTTTGCGTGGCACGAGACATGCGAAATGAATAGGTTGGCCAGGCTGGAGGGCTGGCATGGTTTGTTATAGGTTGGTGCAGGTCGAACATTGGTCAATCAGTGTTCTCATTTGAATTCAAGTCACACAGAAGCACGTGTTAGCTCGGGGCTGAAACTGGGCGCTAATAGTAGTAGACGACATCGTTGACGACAGCAACTGATGACGAATGATGATAGGCAAAAATATTAATACAAAATTTTAATTTTAAGAACTTTTTAAAATACTTTTCAATGGAACTTTTCATTAATGAACTTGTGGAACTAGTCTAACACTAACAAAAACATATTTTTGAACTATTTTTAGACACTTCTACATCCTCCCTCAGTGAAAGAAATCTTATTGGATCATATCAGGGTGATGGGTACAATAGTATACTAATTGGTGTTGCATGATCTGGTATAGGATATCATAGGTAGCTAAGAGTTCTTGATCAGAGGTTTGCCCTTCCAAAAAGTTAAAAATTTCATAACTTTATAGTTTTTGACAAAAATTATCTCATGATCTATAATTTTCTTCATATTGTGCATACATATTGTGAAGGCTAATGTTGTTGTAGAAACGTGTTTACTCACTCTGGTTGAACTAAACTCAAATGACTCACTAGGTATTGGATGTGGTGCTTTGTAAGAAACTAAATCCTTAATGTTAAAGGTTGCACTAATCCTATACTCTTCTAACAAATCCAACACAAGCATTGATTCCAAATTTTTTAATAATCTTAAAAGGTCCAACTTTATGTGCTTATAATTCTTCTAAACTCCAAGAGAGAACTATTCTAACCAAACTCTAATTATATAGTAGTCTCTTCCATGAAAGTTTTTAATATTTCTTTGAGGATTTACAAGTTTGTCATATCTTTTATTATTTAGATTAATTTTAACAGATATTATTTTATGTGATATTAAAAAGATAAAAATAGAAGTTTGAATGTCTATTAGTAAAGTAATAGTATTAATAAAAGATATTGACTTATCAACATGAACTTATATAATAGGTGATGAGTTTGGTATGCTGATGGCTAACTCCTTAATTACAAGAAATCAAAATAAGTCTCTTTTATCGATTATCTCTATAACTTGGGTAATATGATGAAGCTTAAATTATATCTTTTCCTTTCCTTTATTCGTGGGCCAAGAATTTTCTATAAATTTGCTATGCTTAAGTGATTAAGGTCTCTCTTAAGATAGAAAAGTTGTACTATGATGAAATTATTTTGATAAATAAAAGAACACATGTTAGACTTATCCTTCAAAGTCACATTCCAACAAAAGAGCCATGATCCAAGGATAAGATGACTTGCATAAGTACGACATCACTTAAAACTTAGTCATTATATCTACCTAATTTTAAGAGTGCTTAGCATTATTGCTTAATAAGTATAAAGGTTTTATCTATCCAAGATATATAGTAGAGGTTTTGGTGTTTCAATAAAGAGACTCTTGTTTGCTCAATGAAATCAGGGGATATGAAATTAATGTAACTACTAGTCTATGATCATCATATATGATTGTTCCTTAATTTTTATGTTGATGCTAAAGATATTAGTGCACTTCTAGTTATCTTAAGATTATGGAGTTGTAGGGGTGCATTTTACAAATAAATTTTCTATGTTTGCTAATTCTTACTCAATTTTCTAAACATGCATTATGTTTTTCTCTTATTCTGACATTTTGTTTTCATTAACACTTTCTAGGTTCACATTCATGGATATCTTTAGATAGTTTGTGGCTATACGTCCCTTTTCATGTGACATAAAATAAGCAATTCTAGATTATGTGAGTTGGTTTAAAGACGGTTATGATGGAGTGGGTAGCAATATGAGTTTGGAAGGTCTACAAACTGTAATGGATAAGGTCGATGAAGTGAGTATGAGTGCATTAAGACATTATGGTGTGGGCCTTTAAGGAGTTTGGCTCATCATTCTTTTAAAATAAGAAGTTCTACATTTTTTGACATTTTTAATTATGCGATAAGCTTTCTTTAAGGTAGTAACATTTTTCTAGTTAAGCTCAGCATGCATGTATTGCTTTAAATCTACTGCAAAATGGGATAGTCCTCTGCCCTTGGGTTCATCTATATCGCATTTAAGATTATAATCCTAAAATTTGTAAAGGTACTACTAAATAGATCTACCACCTTAGAAAACTCTCTGTCATTTTTCTAATATTTTGACATTATAGGCTATTGGAAACAACAAGTTGTACAACCTAACTTTAAAATTTCTCCAAGTTTGGGGTACTTATTCATCATTGATAATATATTATCATTCTAAGTTTCTAAATAATCTATGAGTAGTATCGATGAGTTTAATCAAATAAATTGATATTTTTTTACTTACTCATTTAATGTCAATTAAATTAATCGTCCACACTAGTCTATCAGTCAATATAATCTTTAGAATCATAGCCACCTTAAAATGTTAGAGCATCCAATTTTACATTAAGGATGTTCTCATTATCTTGAAGCCTTTTAAGTCTTTCTTCCTTACAAGATATATCTAAATCATCATTTTTTTTACTCATCTGATTGTTTATTTCTTTTTTTATGGTCATGATCTCTTCTATGGATATCTTGATCAAAGTCATCAAAAGTGTTATGTCTTTTATAGTTTCTAAATCACTTAGGATTTCCTTCTTCTAAATAATTATGTGTGACATTTCTCTATTATCCCTTTCTCATTTAGGATTTCAATCACGTTGTAGGTTTAGGATGATTTGACCAACCATTCGGGTGGGTTTTACTATTCATTGGGATATTTCTAGTATGGGGTCTTTGTTTAAATTTTTTCTTTGGCTTTGAACTAATTCTTCATTTTTATTTACTATTTGATAGCACCTACTAGATCTCATGGTCAATCAAAGATTTGTCATACAAGGGATGTCAAGAAAAGAAAATATTTTGGGATATCTTTCTTTTTCTTTTTTAGATAAAAAAATACAAAAATAGAGTAATCACTTTTATAAACTAGCAAACTTGAGATGGCATATGCTTCTAAAAAAATAATAAATGATTAAGGTCCTTACATTTGTCAAATCAGCTCGTAGATAGAACTAGATAGTTCCTAAGAAAGATGGTAGTGAGTCATATCACAGTTCTTGTGCCATCCCCTAAAACTTAGTTTACCCAAAACTAGATAAGAGTTTCTCAATGGAAAAACTAAGTAAAAAAGAAAAAAAACTTTTGGTAGAAAGTTTTTTTATGCAGAAAAAAATTTAAAATTTGTTAAGTGGAACTGAAGAAACTTTTTTAATATAAAAATAATAATTTTTTAATATTAAAAACTTAGTTGAAAGCCAAAGTTATTGTATTAAGTAGAAGAAGTTTTTAAAAAAACTTATCTATAATACCAAAGTTGAATGCACTAAACAAAAAAACTTTTTTAGTAAAAAAACATAGTCTTTAATACCAAAGTTGATGCATGGCACATTTAAACTTCTATAAAGATCTAAATCGGATCCTACAATATTGAAGACACTCAAAAGATTATTAGAGAATATAAAAAAGATACTATATAATAATCTAGGTAAGGTGACATATGTGGTATTTAAGAACTATTCAAAGATTGGCATTTTAAAATTGTAATATAGATTATTAAGTTGAGTAGACTACTTTTTTAAGACAATTTCAAACCATTTTATGAGTGAGGTGTGGATGCATTCAAATGACATCTATTCACATATTTCTAAAAACATAATGCATGCAAATTTAATCTCATGAGATTAATTTTGGTAAATCTCCACATGTAAAAGTTTTCCAAAAATTGTCTTAATTCTTTGACAATGCAAGGTATCATTTCTTGTTGCATGCCTTCAAGGTTCTTCTTAAGTTCATCTTGTGATTGGCATTTGACATCAACATTGCGGAGCTCTAGTTTGCACGTAGACTTAAATAATGTAAGGCCTATGCTACACTTCCTTTCCTTATCTTTTTTCTTTCTTCATTATTCTTCTTACTTATGGAATTAGAACTAAATTCAATTCTAACAATAGGATTCCTATCATATGTATCTTCACTATTAATTGTTTTCTTTTCAAAGCAAATTTTTTGTTCTTACAATGACCATGATTATCCACAACCACTACTTTTTGCATTGTCACTCTTGGCCACAATTTCCTCATTTTTAGCAATTTTTTCTGACCCTCATCATGACTCTCAATCATTTCATTTTGCATTACATACATGATGTCGACACATTGTTAAGAGCTTTCCTCAAATTGTTCTTGATCAATAGTACTTCAGCAATCACATTCATGGCCTTTCTGTCTTGTCTATGTGGCATAATCATATTATGCATCATATTGACCAAGTAGCTTACAAGAGAGTAATGTTGCAAGTGACTTGTATCATTTACCCACAAATAAATAACTTTGCTAAGTAGTTACATTTAACTACTTTAGCATAAATTTATATTAAAAATGGCTTATCAATGGTCAAATCCTCCTCCTAGATTATTTCTAGCTTAGTTTGAAAGCAAGTTTTCAAACAATTTATTATTAAAATTTTACCATATTTTGATGTAATTCTTATGCTACTAGCGGCTTACTTTTTATTTTGCATAAGGTATATTTTGTTAAGATAAGATTTATATTTATATTTGTCGAATTAATTTACAAAAGTTTTTTGAAAAGCTATACTTTTTATTAATGAGAATATTATTATTTATTAGGGATTATCATGGTTACTTAAAACTAAAATATTAATCATATTGTCCTTCTTTTACCCATTTTAATGAACTTTGATAACTCCATTAAACTTAAGGACACTCAGACATACTGTATTGTTATCAACTTTGAAAATTTCTTACTTAATATTTCGTGCGACTGATTTATGTGGACACATTTATAATATGCTTGGAAGAACTTACTTGTGTTAGTAGGTGCTTGACACTTCGATCAAGTAATTTTTATGACTTAAAATATAAATCTTATTATGAAACACTTCATGTTTACATTTAATAGATGATAACCAATTAAGTGAAGGTTTGACTTTCTTTAATGCAAATGCAAATTTGAAGGACTTTCAAAAAGTCAACCATTTAAATCAACTCTAAGTGAAACTTATGAATATCTTAATAATGTCCTACTAATTTTACTTCTTATTGTAGTAATAAAACATTTAAGCATTACCTTTTTGAAACACATCCACCTGACTTTATCTATCTTAAGGTTATTCTAAATAAGGTGTTGGAAGATAAATAAGTTGAATTTGTGTTACTTCCAAAAATTTTCTTGTCCTTAATTTTTAATATAAAACTAAGCATAAAAGTTTATTTGCATATATATAATATCATTTTGGTTAAAATGGTTAGTCATTTTTTTAAAATAAATGTTGAGCTCAATGAATACTCTAAGAGTATAAACATATAGAGTATGTAACCTCTTTGTTTGCTTAACTAATATAAGACAATTTGTAATAGGAGACTTATTAATGATCATATATGGATATTTTTTTCATCATTGCAACTTTATAATTTGTTTGTTTGCAATGGTTTATGTATAAGGACAGTTTTTTATACATGGTAATTAATCTTTTGATAGATGGATTCCTATTATAAAAAATTTAAATACTTTTATGAATGTAAGTATGAAATTGGCAATATAATATTTGTTTTCTATATCATTGAGTTTTTGGACCCAACCAAGCTATTATAATGGAGGGCATATATTGGCCTTGCTTCTTTTTCTTTTCCTCTTTGTCAACTTTTTTTTAATCTTTGTGGCATAAAGGAAAGACCTAAATCTAGTTCTCGAATTCCCATCCTCGTTTCTTCTTCCATCATTCTTGTTCTATTTTTTTATGTGTAATAAAATTTTTATCATATTGTTATGTATTGCATATTTTTCTAAGTAATATGATACTAAATTATTATTGATACATAGATGTTTTGTTTTCTGATTATCTTTTTTATATTTTATATTTTTTTATTTTTTAAATATATGCATTATATTTTATGGCAAATTCTAAAATTATATTTTGACTAATTTTAGATATTTTGTAGCAACTACTATTTTCATTTTTTGACTCCAAGAAAGCATTAGTCCCACCTTTTTATTGATAAAAGATATTTTCTTGTCACATTATATTGATATAGTGCTATGAACATTTTTGTAATATTATCTATTTTCTGTTCTTATTTACTTTTATTTATTTTTTATTTTTTTTCGTTTTTTTAAACTTTTCTCATCTATTATGCTTACAATTAGTTGTCAATTTGTTTTTATATGTTGTATAAATTAATTGCTATATAAATTTAGTAACCTATATAACTTTTAGTTTTTATAGTTTTTATTATTTTAAATTTTCAAATTTTTTATGATAAATTTCCTTTTCCTAGATTTATGTAAAAAAGTTTAACCATTTGTTTATAAATTTTATTAATTTACACATTTTGTTTACAATAATTTTATTCTTTGCTTGAACAATCTATTTATAATGTGACAATCGATGGCTTGCCTAAATTGCAAAATAAATGATAAAAAAATTTAAGAGATGAAATTCTAGAATCATTTTATTACCTTAATGACATTCTATTAATTTTATTTAAGCTATATTTTCATTTCCATTACATATTTCTTACCTTTAAAATACAAAATTAGTTATTATTTAATAAATTTTTAATTAATCATTAGGTATTTTAAATAATGAATTTTGTTTTACAATAAAAAAAATATTTCAATTTTAAAAAAAAAACATAGAATTGTTAAAAAAATTATGATTGAACAATTTTGAAAGTATTACAATTTCTAATAGCTAAATAAAATGATTTTCTAAAAATAAATTTGAAGAAAATATGCCTATTTCAATCAAAGATGTACATAATATATTTAAGAAATTTAAATGAATAAGTTATGATAATATTTGTAATATTTCATATAAGTAAAAATTCATGACAAAATATATTGTTGTTATATAATTGTTAAAATAACTGTGCATGTAGATATAGTTCTCGAAATATTATGAAGATAATACTATTTTATAAATCCATCATGCTTTAGAAATTATGTTGCTAATGTCTACAATTTTAAAAGGTTAGGAAAAACATTAAATGAAATAACCAAAATAGAATATTCTTAAAATTAAAAAATATTGCAAGAAACAACTAGTCAAAACTTAGCTGAATAATAAAAAAAGATTGTTCTATGAAAAAAATAATGCTAAACATAGTAAATGATAGAAATTTGTAGAAGATAGTAAATTTAATTTCGTAATAAAACAATATATATTAAATACCATTTCAATAAAAATTTTGTGATGCAAAAAATGGAAAATCATTATGAAATAAGTCCACTTATATTCTTTAAATAGTGTAAATTATATATTAAAAAATTATTTACATAATTAAATCATGAAAACTTCGTCAATATAAAAAAATAAAAGAGTTGCAAAACAATGAAAAATTAAAAATGCTTCAAGTAATTATCACTGTATTCTTTGAAATGAACACAAATTTTCATAATAATCCAAATGCCACAAGCATGTTAATGAAAACATTTTGAAATAATTAAATTAAATATAATTATTAAATTAACTGAATAATTTTATATTTGATCATTATGTTCACTATATCATGTAGTGACAACAAAAATTCAATAAAAAATAGTCCAAAAATAACATAAATAAATAAATAAATAAATAAAATTATAATTTTCAAAACTTTAGGAAAAAGTTTTAATGGAAATTTCTAATAAAATTGAAAAATTTCAATGGAATAGTTCGGTAACTAAAAAATATTAAAAATATACAATACTATTGTCAATAATGGGTAATAAAAATTGTCGAATTAATTACAAATTAGTTTTCATTTTATGAGATCAAAAGGAGTAATGAAAAAAATCTTAGTAAGCAATTTTCATGTATTAGAAGCAACATTGGGAGTATCTAAATAAAATAATATAGTAAAATATAACTTTTTATAATAAATATTTAAATTTTTTTAAATAATTTCTAGTTTTAAAATAAGTGAAATATAAACTATTTTATAATATTTATATACGTTAAAAAGAGGTAAATTTTTTTATAAAATTAAATATTAAATATTAAAGAATTAATTCATTTTTTAGGAATATCTTTTTACAAATAAGAAAGTCAGATTTTAAAAAAAATTATCACATTAAAAATAATTAGTTCAAAAAATAACTTTCATAACCTTGTAAAAATGTAAAAACATAAAAATGTACCAATATCCTATAAAAGCACTATAAGTAATTATAATATTTGAAAACATAGTAAAACAAATGCTTAAGAAACAAGTAACAAAAACTTCTCATTGCAAACAAAAAAAATCAAAGAATTGATAAATATATAAAAAAACAATAATTTAGCAAAATACTTAACCACATACATTCTATATGTATAATATATTTGCAAAAAATATTTTTCATATTTTTTCGTGCAAATTTTTTACATTCAAAAAGTAGCAATACTTTCTGAGAAAAGTTTTTCTAAGAGAAAATTATGTGAAAATATTCAATTTTAGAAATGTTTTCCTTAATTTGCCAAAAAATATTAAAATAAAATTTTTATTTTAGATATTTAAATAAGAAAATCCTAATGATTCAAAATATTTTAATATACAAAAACTATCCATAACTTTGTTATCAAAATTATCCCCATGAAAAGTGAAATAAGTTTTAAAAAAATTATTTATAATAAAATTGTCAAAAGCAAAGGTATATAACACTTAAATAATTAGTGTACTCTTGTAACAAATAAATACAACCAACTCATCTGCAATGATGCTTAAGGTCAATATAAAGAAGCCATAAGACCTTAAAATGCCTTTATACATCGATATTTAATGACTTTCGATTTAGATAAAGAAGTTGTAAAAAGATTGCGAAGCATATATTTTGCCTTTAATGTTTTATCTAGATAATAATAATTATTAAGATTGATCATTGCTTTGATAGTGTTGAGTTAAGATGTTAATTTTTATTGCACACTTTTATCTTCTATTGATTTCTTTTGGCATTATGATATTATGATTCTCAGTTTATTATTTTATTAAAAATTTAAACTTATTTTTAAATTTCAAGTATAATATTATTTATTTTTAAGAACTTATATTCCTTGATTAATTACATGTTATATTACTAATTATTTTTTTTAATTCCATAATTATTTTTAATTACATTACTTTGTTGGCTATATTTTCAATTATGACACCTCAAAACAACTTTGCAAGAATTGTCTATAATATCATATGCTTTTTAACATTTTAAATGATTTTACAATACTTTATAAAATTTAAACCATTTCTTAACAATAATATTTTTTGTACGCTTGAGTGGTACAACACTTTATTTTCGATAGAATTTATAAATAAATTTAATTTTTCGAATTGTTTAATAAATTTTTTCACTTTTAATAATTTCATTGATTTCGATTTTTAGCTTTTATGCTAAATTTTTCTTTCAAATAGTAAACATTTTTATTTGCTTAGATAATTTATACTTATCATTTAATGAAAAAAGAAATGTTTTGTCAATAATACCATTATTATAAATACGTTTGAGGAAAACAAAAATATGTAGAAAAATAAAAAAAATATAAGATATTATACCTCATATAATATGATATATAAAAATTACATACATAATATGTAACTAGAAAAATAGGAGTTTCAAAAAAAATTCATGAAATATAAGATTTCATCAACATAATTAAAATTTTAAATTTATAAAAATATTTTAAAAAAATATCTCACAAAAATTAATGATTGATAATGTTTTATTGAAGGAAAAAACTTATAAAAAATTAATTTTTATAAATTCATTTAATAGTCAAATTAAAAAATCGCAAAAAATAAAATATAAATTTAATATGCTTTACCAAAAAAGAATTAAATTAATATAAAACATTAAAAGGCATTTAATTATAAGTAAGTTTATGTTGTTAAAAACTAGATGCATAGTATGCTAAATAATTTTCTATTAATTTAATCATGAAAAAAACTAATTTTTAAAACATAATAAAAAAACAATATTATTAAGGTAGTAAAATATTTTTCAAAAATAATGTCTAGTATATGCATTATATATCAATAGAATTCATTTAGTGAAACAATGATGAAAATTTGTTTGTAAAAATGTTAGTTATGCAATTAGTTTAAGTAAAATTTATAATAATAATTTAGATTTCAATAAATGAGATAACATGAATACTATGATTTGAAAATGTATAAATTATTAAAATACAAACAAAGTAAAAAGTTGAGAGGTAAAGCTTGAAAAGTATTATCAATAGAAAATTTTTTCAAAAACATAAAAATTTCATGATTAATAGTTCTAACTTAAGCAAATAATTAAAAAACCTTTATTAAGTAGAAAATAAAATTTTTAAGTTTTTGAAAGATATGGCTAGCACATTAAAAGACAAATATCTATCATTTATTAAACATTATAAAAAAATGCAAGAAACTCTTCAAGTTAATGATTTAATGTGTTATTTAAAATTCTCAACTATATTTCTACTTAGGGTCAATCAAAAATATTTTTAATAAAATAAGCTTGATAAAAAAGTTTGCAATAACAAGATAAGAGAAATATTAAAAAATGATAAAAGGAATTCATTAACATAAAAAATTTTACATTATAAAAATGATGATTATCACACATCATTAAATCATCAAAATAATGTAATAATGATTACTATCTCTTTTGTAAAAGAAAATTACAAGTCATAAGAAAGAACAGTACAATATTAAGATGTTAATGCAACTAAAATGTGGTAAAAGATTCACTAATTATAAAATTTTTAAGATAATAAAAAAACTATCACATGAAACAAAATGTATGTAATTGCAATAAAAGAAAATGGTAAAAAAACCATAACAGTAATCTTTAATATATGGCCAACATGATAACAAGTCCTCTCTATTATACCAATTTGTAAGATAAGCAAGTCTCATACACAAAAAGAAACAGTTTGATGCTTGACCATACAAAAAACCCTTTTAATTCTTATTCCACGCATGGTTATATCGATATATTTAGGTAATTGACATATTCTTCCAAAATTAATCTCCTTCCAGCGTTGTTCACCGATCATATTTACAAGCAAAGCTACATATTCAATTAGTATGCTATTTGATTAGATTATTGACATCAAAATATCTTAGAGTAATCCTCTTGGTACCAATAGCCGCTTTTTTATGATTAGTGGCCATCTAAACTTATGATAGTGTGATTGAATGTATTGCAAGAAAATATTTGCTGGATATTATCAAGTGAAGTTAGATTTGAAAGTAATTGGAGCATATAGCTGAGCTCCCCTTAACTTAAGGAACTTCTCTTAAAATCAAGCTTAATTTCTCCCTATTTTTTCAATGTAAAAAAACATCTAGTTCTATGGAATAAATCTTTATTAAGAAGTTTTATTAAGGTGCTAACATGCTTGTTGTTAACAACAAATTGAATGTCTACCATATTTCATTTTAGATGGTCTCTAATGAAATGGTGCAAAAAATTAATTTGCTTAGACTTATAGTACTTTATAAGGTTTTGAGTAAGACAAATGACATTCAAATTGAAATATTTTTTGGGAAATTTTTGTAATTTTCATCCCATATAATCTAATTGCCTTTTCAAATTGTAAACTTTTACTAAAATACTTCCAACGCAATATATTGTGGTTCATTTGTTGCTAAAGCAATAATTAATAATTCTTTTTCTTTTTTTGCTAGAATATGAATTTAAGAGGTGTCAAAAAGTTATTAACTACAATGCTTTTCTTATGTATTTAAGAACCTACATAATCTTTATAGCCATATCTTGTTAAGTCATGACTTAATTGAAATTTAGGATACAAAAAACTTAATATCTTTTTGTCAACTAAGCACCAAAAGCATTCTTTTTATAACTTGTAGATGGAAGTCCTTGGGGCCTGATTAAAATTGATCAAAAAATTCCCATACTAATTTCGTTGTTAGGTCGTCTTATAGTTAAGTAAAGAACCTATCATCCCTTGGTATACATAGAAATCTATTTGTTTTCCTTATGTTTATTTAATAGTATGGAGCAGACTCTTGAAAGTAGAAATGCATTTGAGTTTCTTAAGATCAAATTATTTTTAACATCTCATTTAGATATTTTATTTAAAATAAAAGGATACAATTCTTGTCCTACTCAACTTTCAATCCAAGAAAATAGATGACATAACCCATGTGTTCATCTCTAATCCAACACCAATAAGCTTACTAAATCATTCACATGAGTCCAAGTTGGTTGATCCAAATATGATATCATCTACATAATCTTTGATTAGAAGTTCATCAACATACTTCATGGTGAACAAAGTTATATCTACATTCCCATCCTGAAATAATGTTTGAGTAGATATCCACTAAGTATGTCATACCATGATCTTTGTTCATGCTACAATTTATACAATTCTTTCAATATCTTATGCACAAGATTTTGATGAAGATCATGTTGAATGAAATTCAATTGTTCTACATACACTTTTTCTTAAATAAAAACATTTAAGGAGGTGTTTGTAAAATCCATTTGGTATAGTTTAAGTAACTTGTAATAAGAAAAAGTTAAAAATGACCTTGTTGCCATCAACCTTACCGTTGGCTCAAGTATTCCATCTGTGTTTAATACTTCCACTTAATTATAACAATTTTCTACTAACATTCCTTTATTTTGAATGAAACCTACATTATCATTTACTTTTTATTTTTGAGTACCCACTTTTTTGCCACAATAATGTGGCCGCTTAGCCTATCATTTAATTCAAAAGCATTCACTCCCACAAACAAGTTGAAACCATCTAGTATGGACAAATAAAAAAATTCTTTCCTCAAAGCTTCACTTGTATTTTGCGGTACAAATTTTAAAATAGATGCAACATATAAAATTTCTATTTAAAAAAAGTCATCGGTTTTTACTCCAAAAGAGAGGTCACCTAAGATTAAATATCTAAGGTGATTTTCATTCTATACTAACTCCTTTGATAATACAATGTCTTTTATTTTTAAAGCTTTAACATCTCATTATGTTTTTTTCAAGATCAAAGATACCTTTGTTGCCCTAGTTAACTTGCAATTTGAGAAAATAGGAAACCTGATGAATTATGTTCATCTCAAATCCTTCACCCACATTCATACCAAATCATTTACAAAAGTCATAGTCTATTGAAAAAATACTATACTAGAAGAAGTTAATCAATATAATCCTTAATGAACAAAATCTAGTCTACATTCTTATACTAAAATAATGTTTAAGTGGAAATCTACAAAGTTTTTCATACCAAAATCTTTGTTTATCATTCAATTTTAGTTTTCCAAAGCCATCCATATCTTCTAAATCTACTTCTTTGTTTTGATGCATAATTTGATCAAACACCACTTTCGTAGATTCCATTACAACTAAGTTTTTTTAATAAATTACTAATTGGTTTATCTATTTGAAGAATATTGTGTTGAGATAGCTTCCATTAACTTTCTTTCTAATCCTGAATTCCTATCTACTTACTGATGTAATTTTACAATCAAAATATGGTTAAGTTTTCATATTTGGGCTTCATATTATTGAAACATATGTAATCTTTTAATCATAATTGGCTCGATAATAAATAAATTTAGACATTGAGATTATTAGAATGGCTTCAATTATTATGGCATTCTGGTTTTGAGATGTTATATAGCATATAGAAAAGTAACAATAGGTTATGTAGTTTTAAGGAGAGAAACATTGTATGATGTATAACACAAAGGATGCTAAATTAACTATTTAGATAGATAATTTAATAACAAATGCTATATCCATAAAAAATAGAAACTTTAATATATCAATCATTGTGGCACATTGATAGCAAGAAGTTATTGTCTTAAGCTCGCTTAGTGATGTGAGGAATATTAAAAGAAAAATATTTTTAAGTAGAGATTTTAAATTAAACTTAATTGAAAATGAGGTTATCCACAATAAAAATTCTTATGTTGCCTATTAGGGTAACATTTGTTTTGCCAAATAATAAGTCAAATATATATGAAAAAAAGTAGTAAGACAGGTGTCATTGTAAAAACAATTATATTACATAAGGATTCCAAAGTTACATCATACTTTTATAAAAGGTTGCCTGATGCATATTATAGTCAAGTAAAGTTTAACGCAAGATTCCAAGCTAAAAAAAGAAAACTATAAAAGAGAATATTTAAAAGACTTAAGAACAAGTTATGGTTATGAAAATTTTGCTTCTGATGTAGCTAAGATAATTGTTTGACTCCTAATTAATTTTCTTATATAATAATAATTATTAGTCTAACATAGAGATGACACTTTACTTATGATTATATAATATTCTATAATAATTATGGTTATACTGATATGAACAAATGAAGAGTACTCTTCTTCATATAGATGTGAGTTCAGAAACTATTAAGAATATCCATATAGTGAAAACATGAATTAATAAAGAATAGGTTTACTCTATGAAAATTTTGAAAAGACGGTTAAGAAAGTTGACTTTTAAGAAGAGGATCATGTATTCACAAAGGTATGTCTAATGAAATGCATTAATGATTGGAAAATGATGACAGTTAAAGGCAAAAAATTTTGTTTCTTTGTAGATTATTGAAATAAACTATAAAATTGCTTGCAACATAGTTTTTCCGTTATCATTAGAAAGAACAGATCATGTATTTTGTCCTTCAGTTTTAATAAAAGTTATTGCTAATACTACATATATAGCACGATGGTGCATCCAAGATTGTTTCATGAGGAAAGGATAATGGGCTTCTTAACCTGAGAAATCAAGAAAATAAGGAAGAAGAGCATCCCATGTTGAATATACAATGGATAAGTTAAACTAACTAGTAACTATTTGAGAATTAAAGGAAAAGAGTCTTTATAGAAATCCCAACATTTTTTGAATTTGAATGATTAAATTCTTATATGTGGGGACGTTTAAAAAATATTGAAAAGACATTAAAATTTATTTAATATTTGTTGAATAAATGTAAGTTCATTTTAAAATATATTTTGAATGTGATGAAATGAAATCTGCATATGGATTTTTTTGTATAAGATCACAAAAACTATAATTTGAAAGAACTAATAATACAAATGAGAAGTCAAATATGGTAAAACAAATGAAAAGAAACCCTAAATAATAATTCAATTTCAACTTGAACTAGACATGTCATAAAAAATACCAACACTTCATGAAAATAATATTAATTTTATTTTAAGTCACTTTTTAAGGAAAAATAACAAAAGGACTATATGATGTTAGAAATATATGAATTATTTAATTGAATAAGTAACACTTGGAGTAGTATTTTTATGAAATTTCTTAAAAAAAACTTTCAAAAGTCATTTGCAATAGAATGTGTAAGAAAATGTAGCCTTTATAAGGTTTTTGCCACAAGGGATATATAACAAAATAAAAATTATGTACCAGATGGGGAGAATTGTTACAAAAAAGCAACGAATAACCTAGATATTGTAGTTTGCAGTGAAATGAAAATTTGTTATAAAGGTTAAGAAGAGGGAGGCAAACCAGATAAAAGTGCCTTTAAAGAGGAAGGAACAAGTTTAATAAAGATATTATATGATGCTTTTTTAAGGAAGAAAGGTCACTCACCTCTTAACGGTGGATTTAACTTTCTCAAAAAATCAATATTGTTTGAAGTCAATATCTATGTCACTCAAGAAATTTAATATTGTTAAATGAGAATATTTCATGTGGGTACTACATGGTCCCATAAATGGTTGGAATCATCCAAAACTATTGTAAAAAGGAGACAATGTGACTATCAAATGATAGTTAATAGTTTTATGATCATTTCACCGAGTACTGTATTGTTTAACATGTTATGTTCTTGACATTTAGTCATGAAATTTTGTTTGGTAACAACAAATCCTAAGAATTACTAACACATTTATTTGAATGAATTTTTATATTTTTGAAAACTAATATTTGTATTCATGGGAGAATTTAAAAAAGAAGAAAAGATGTGGTTTGAAACAAAGAGATTTATTTTAAATTTAATTTAAATTAATAATCTTATAAATGTATTAGGATTCTAAAATTTTAATCTTATCTTTCCCATCCAAATATCCATTCCAATCTTATCATGCCTTTGAAAATTCTCTTTCAAAAACCTGTTGCAAAGTGTATTTTAATTATGAAATTAATTAGTAACAATATAATAATATAATTCAAATAATAAAAAATATATTACTAAAAAGAACCAAAACCATCAATTAGGGCATAGTGCCTGAATATAGCTTGTAATGCTTATCATAACCATCAATTAGAGCATAGCGCCTGAATATAGCTAGTAGTGCTTATCATATTGGTAAAATAACTCTTAAACCCATCAAACAACTTTGGTTTGATTCAAAAATTAAGAGTCCAAATATAACTTAAATCTTGAGCAAAGCAGGGGATTGGCAACCTTAAAAGATATGCAAATTATGTGATGTAGGAATACTCTAATAAAGCAATGATAATCCATCATTTATTCAATGTGGGACTAAAACTTATATAGATTTCACATGATTGAACTAAAAATTGTGTGAGCGATTTTTGCTATCCATTTGGACAATTATGAGATTAAATGACTCTAATCTCATCCACCTTTTAAGGACAACTATTTTGATCTTCAATGTAATCACGAAATTTTGCTATCTCAGAATCCATGATTTATCCACACGTTTGAGCATGTTCTAACCATTAGATTATGATTCAGATGTAACGGTCTAGATCAAATCATAATTTTCAAATAGCACTTTTTATTCTAATCCATAAGTGAGAAGTCTTTATTATGGAATGGTCTAAGAGCATTCCAATCAACTAGCACTGATATAGTGAGTCTTTTAGTTATTGTGATTTCTATAATTTATTACTTAAAAAGTATGGTAGATTTTTTTAATTAAAGTATCATTGATGAGTTTCTAAATTTGGTCTTCTAAGATCGATAAGCTAACACCATAATTCATCAAATAATTTTGGCTCAATACATAACTCATCAAATAATTAGAGAAATCACTTTAGCGAAGACAAGGGAGTTACTAACACCAAACAATGATAATCCATCATTCATGCAGTATGTAACAAAAATGTCCAACCATTTTGCATGACTATTCCCAAAATTATTTGAGTGATCTCATCATTTGATCATGCAATTTTTCAATCAAATGATCTTATTCTTGTTAGCCTTTTAAAAGAAACTGAATAGATTTATTATACGATTATGAAATTTTGTGATTGTACATTTCATGTTTTGTCCATACATAAGATTTAAATCTATCTATTAGATAACAATTTAGATGTAATTGTCTAGATCACACAGTGCTTGCCTAATCCAAGCCATCTCATCTTCCATTTTTTGTGATCAAATGGGATTTTTATATATTATCTGCTGACATAGAATAATTCCAAAATCAAATAGTTCAAGATGTTAATCTTAATAACTAATAAGGTTTGTCATTTTGAAGCAAACAATATTATGGTTAATTTTTATAAGGACTTAAAAATTAAGGAGACCTACACAATTACCTAAGCTTTGTATTCAGGAATCCAAATAAACTTGGGATTCGAAATAAGTAGTAATGCATGATGAGTGAAGAATTTCAAGTGACATCCAAAACAATGTATCTTAGTAATCCAAACATGTTTACATGTAATTAAAAAAAAGGTTTTCCTAAAAGGGTAGTCTAATGAAATATGATTTTGTCTATAGCAATAATTGGGCATTATATTTGATGATACATATGTAAAGCATGCAAATTGGTCCTTGATGATAAGGCATTTGCTTTGATAAATTTTCTTTAGTTTCAATGTTGGCAATAGTTTATGATGATGCCTGCATATGCACATATGATGAATTAGCTAAAATTATTTCCTTCAAAGAATAGATTTCATACAAATCAAAAAATAAATGTGTTTTATTCTTCTAATCGAAATTTTCATTTCTGATCAAGTTATTTTCTACTATCAAATAATTGAAAATTATATCATGTTCTAGAAGAGCAATGTCATAGTCATCCTTTTTCTCTTCTTTTTCTTCTCTTTCTTTTTCTTTCTTTTCTTCTTATTACTTTTATTTCTTGCTTTTCCATATTACCCATCTACCACATGCATAACCTTAAAGAAAGTGCTTTGCATTAACATTATAAAGCAAATTCCTATGATATAGCACAAAAAAAGTTATTTACACCTTTTGAATAATGTTTTGCCATTAAGTTCATAATAAATATTCATAATAATGCCATGAGTTATTAAAATAATTTTTCCAACTTTAATTCATCATTTTTAACAAAATAGTAGGAAAGAAGTTTCCCAAAAAGAAAATTGTTGACTTATGAACTTTGGTCAGTAGTTAAGCATGCTCCCAAATGAGATTTTGCAAAATTTTAAAGAAGTAATGTAATATGCCTATAGCAGAGCTACTCCATAATCTTAAGCCAATGGAATAGATAACTACTCCATGCAAAGGAACAACCAACTTTGACACAACTTATTCGCCCTTATGCTTAACCAAAGGTGGAGAATTTCGATTAATCAAATTTGAATTTTAAAATTTTGGTTCATAAAAAGAAAATATGAAGAAAAATGCAAGAAAGTTAGACAAAACGTTTAAAGATATTCAACCAGTAGGCCTTATTATACACACCCCATAGAATTTTGGAGCCTTGGTTGTATAATAACTCCTTTAATTAACTTGAGCATAATGAAAAGGCATCACACAAACATTCTTTTATTAAGAAACGTTATGCCTAATCTTCAATAAAAAAGAATACAAGATGTATTTACCTCAATAATACACTTTACTCCAAGCCTTGGATAAATCATTCAAATCTCCACCCACAAAAGGCCTTGCTTAGGCACTCAATGCTATGCCAATACAACGCTTAGATGTAAGGTTGCTAGTCTTCCCCTCATTAAAAGGACTTGATTTTGGATCTTTCATCACTCACAAGTAGAGCCAGGGGAATTTTTAAGAATTTTGTTACAATAAAATTGACAAAACATTAACCTTATTTGAATTTTATGGATATGCAATAAATATTACAAATTCATTAAGATTAAAAGTTTTAAAAGAAAATCATGAGATTTGTATGATTATGAATATATGAAAGTGCTATGTTACAGTAGCAGAAGAATGTGCTTGAACATTATCCAAAAATGTTATTTCAATTAAAAGTCCTATGAAAGACCACCCTTTTAAAGGAAATGATGCTAGATGATTGAATGTGATTCAAATCTATTGCATTTTTCTTAGCCACATTATGTGAGAAAAATTAGGACTATTTTTAAGAACTTGAGAACTCATAATTTCCTCCAAATTGTTGTATTACAACAAAGAAAAAATTCTTTTTCCCTCATAATTTGTAAAAGTCTGCATAGATTTTCAATTCTAAACATATTATGGTACAACATAAGCAAACCTTACATCACTAACTCTTACCACAAATGAATATTGACCTACCAGATAGATGTTAAATTTAGAAGAATATTTAGCACTCCAATGCCACAAACATATAAGATCATTCATCACACAACTCCTATGCAAGTTGGCATTGCACAATGCACTTCCAAGTAATAGTACTCACCTCCACATTGCTTTCCTACATGAATGACTCTACCTACATAGCAAATGTTTGTATCTAACACCATGAAATTTAGGTTTGATACTAAGCATTACGTATCTTTCCAAAAATGAACATTTCATAACATTATGATAACAGAAGTTTGCAATGGACGAAATATTTGTGTTAATGTTAATCATTTCTTTTGCTTACTTTTAATCAACTCAAACAAGTGTCAAAATCAACCAAGTGATTATTAATATGTGATATGTTTGTATTGTGACATAGTAATGTTTTCAAAACTATGTTGCACATATTATGCATAGGTCAACTAAAGTGAAGCTATGAAAAGCATGATTTATATTAACATGAATCATTTATCTAAATAACATCATAATTGATATGATGAATAGTAATGATATAATTATTTTTCCTTATGCAATCCATGAGTAAGGTCATTTAATAATATAATTTATAAATCTAGGGTTGTCCTATAAAACATTGTTTGATATTGATACAAGCATTTAACTATAATGCTCATTTTATTGCAAGCATAAAAGATTCAAAATACTTATATTGATGTGCATTTACAAGCTCTAAGCTTTTATAAGATAAGAATTTATGCAATAGTTATAGTTGACCCACCATTAGCTCTCATAGGATTCTTTGATAACAATTATTATCATTTTCATGTTATTATTGTACTTATTGAAAGGTTAGGAGTTCCACTCATTAGATTTTTTATAACTAAACCCATGATAGGGGTGAATTTAGACTTATTAGAGTTTTTAAATCTTTTTTAGAGATTTACAAAGGATCATTAAATGTTGCATGTAATGATTAAAACATTTAAAAAGATCCACGAAATAAGAATGATAAATATGTACTAAAGGAAAGCACTGAAAAAATATTACAAGGTTTTCCCAACAAAACTATTGACTTCATCAGCCCTTAAGTTGCCAAGTTTAAGTCTATCACTACCTAACCAATCCTTCATAAGTAGAGAAAGTTTTACGATTGCTATTTACATAGGCTAAAGCATAAAGTCCTCTATACATTTTCATGAGCCAAAATATTACCCTCATTACTTTTTGGTTACGAGAACTTACCTTCATTACATTTTTATGGGGTTAAACATAACTCTAACAAACCACAAAACTAAGCACTAAGAGAGCTCTTCCTTTCTTGAAATGAAGCACTAGATTATTCTCTTAATCCATGCTAAGAGGAAAAAACATAAGAATTATAATCTAAAAAAAATAGTAAATAATAAAATTTAATGTATCCTTTTTGAGATAAAAGACAATAAATCATAACATAATCTTTGAATCGCTATTACCAAAGAATGTTTAATAACTATTGCATGATGAATGTTGTAATCTAGCTCTTTTAAGCCCTTCTAAAATGACATCTAAGCACTTCCAAGAAAAAAATATTAAGAAAGTGAAGCAATTCTAGATGGCAAAAAAAATAACATAGAAGGCAAAGAAAAACAATTTTTCTTTTTTCAAATTTTAACAACTGAAATAAAATTTTCACGTAAAGTATTAAACTATGAAAAATTTATTTTAGGTTAAGTAGCATTCATTATTGCAACAAGTATATTAGCTCACCCTTAGAATCAAATCCTTACTTCTATGTTTCCATAATGTTTACATCAAAGTTTGGGCACAATGAAATAATTTCTAAACTAATTGTTAAGCTAAATGTTATACTAGTCTATTAGTCATTGTTTTCACCTTATGAGATAATGCATTAATGTATGACTAACAAAATTTTTACTTGGGTCTAATTTAGAGCCTACAATATTAAATATTTTTGTCAAATTTTTGAGGAAGGTTAAAGGATATTATACACTAATCAGGGTTAGGTTACATGTCTGGCTTCTTATAATTATTAAATGATTAGCCACCAAATTTATAGCATGAATTATTAAGTAGAATAGGTGAAAACACATTTAGAGTTCAGCATAAAGTTCTACTAAGTATTTTTATTACCACAAATTTCACAAAAATAAAATGAAAATTTTAAGACAAACCTAGGTGGAGTAATCTAATAAAAGAAAGAGAACCTCTAATATTTGATTATCAATTAGAAAATAAAAATTATAGAAATAATACACCTTTTTAGTAATGTTGGCTTATAGTTTCCTTTGGGGTTAACATATAGAGCACTAAAGATGAAAAAAGAAAACAAGTTGGAGGCTTCAATTAGTGAGGAAGCTTAATTAAAAGGATAACATCATGGTTGGCTAGGATATGGAGCCTCATTGAGGTGGGTGATGGTTTAGTGATTGGATCAGAAGAGTTAAAAATGGGGGTGAAGACTTATAGGATTTTTCAAAAATAGAAATTAGTTTGGTTGCATGTTCTCTTTTATCGAAGGTTTCTCACCTTCGATCCTTGTCTCTCACAAGGAAGGTAAAGTTGGAATCTCTCCAATTAGAGTTGGGCGTGTATTTTTTGCTTATAAAGGTGGAAGCATGCAAAAAAGAGATATTTTATTCATCTAACTATAGTATACTTGGGGAACCTATATTATTTATAGATGAAAGAGAGGCCAATGCATGAAAAAAACAAAAAAAAATTAAAATTCAACTTTGGAAAATATAATGAGCATGGAGAAAAAAGAAAATATAATTTTGAAGTTAATTCACCTAAGAATCTAAAATTGATCTTTAAAATTTTATGACATAAAATATATGAGTAAAGCTAATTTTATATTTAAATCGCTTGGGAATCTAAAAAAATCATTAGAATTTTATGACTTTAACTCAAAGTGGTTGAAGTGCATCAAATATAAAACATAAAAAAGCAAGAAAAAAATTTTCATAGAAAAAATTATGCAATTGTGAAACATAATGATTAGATGTCAGTGATGATATGACCAGGATGTCAATTGTGGAGAAGATAGTTGATGATGATTAATAGCGACCAGATGGTGTTAGTTGATAGGCAACCAGGTGATGGTGGGCAGCCAAGGAACAAAAAGAACATAAGCAGTGGTGGGAACCAATGTGATGTTTGGCAACTAAGTATTAAAGATCAGAAGCAATTAATGATCAAGAAATGGCAAATGACTAATTATAGCAAGCAATACATGTACAAGAAGTGGCATTGATGGTAACATATTTTACTACAAAATATGATTGGACAAACAGAGCAAAAATAAAAGAGATAATCATAGGAAAAACTAAAGTATTGTAGTTAACCCATATAGTTGACAAAGATAACTAATCAAAATAAGATTTAGTTTCAGTGCAGCTTTGAGTTTGAGTGGGTCTAGCGTGATGCCATTAAGAATGCATTTATGAGCTAACACAACATGCTCCTACATCATGCTCCCTGTGTAGGAGAGAGCTTGGCATGATAGTATCTTGGTGATGGGTATAGAAGTGCTCCAATAACTATGACATAACATAATATAAGTCATTAGATGTAAGCCAAGAGTTCTTAATCAGAGAAATTCCCTTGAAATGAATTAAATATTTTCTAAGTATACAATCTTTGGTTAAAATTTTCAAACGATCTAAAATTTTTTTCACATTTTCCATACTCTTAAGTCTAATTTAGTGGTTGGAGTGAGTTCACTCAACATAAGAGAATTAAACTCAAATGACTTACTATGTATTAGATGTAGAACTTTATGTGAGACTAAAACCTTAACATTAAATGTCTCACCAATCCTATATTCTTCAAACAAATCTAGTACATACACATTAGTTCCTAGTTTTTGATAATCTTAAAAGGTCTTCTCCATGTGCTTTTAATTTTTTGTAAGCTCAAAAAGGCAACCATTCTAACCTATCTCTAATTATGATATAATCTTCTTCGTGAAATTTCTTAACTTTTTATGGGCATCTAATAGTTTCTTATATCTTTCATTACTTAGATTAGGTTTTTCATATATTATTTTTTGTAATAAAAACATATGAGAAACAAAGAAAGAAGTAGAGCTAGAAGTATGAAAGTCTACTAGTAGGGGAATTTGGTCAATCGAAGACCTATTCTTATTACTAGGACAAATTTTGAATCACCTTAGACCAACACTATGATTAATAAAATTATTTTATGCAAATTTTTGTCATAGTAATAGTTTCTCCCAAAGATTAGCTTATTACCTTATCAAGCTACAAAGAAGATTTTTTGAACTATGACTTAATATTTCAATTTGTCGATCTATTTAAGGGTGGTATGCTGAAAAAATGTTTTAGCTTAGTTCCTAGTAAATGCCATAAAATCTTCCAAAAATTAATGAGTAAATCTCACATCTTATTTAGATATTATAGTCATTGGAACACCACGTAATTTAATTATTTCATTGAAAAAAAATCTTAGCTACATTGGTTGAATTTGGGGTCTTATAACAAATGATAAATTAAGCCATCTTAGAGAAACAATTAATGACCACAAGAATAATGTCGTGCCTTGATGTGGTATTAGGTAATCCAAATAGAAAATACATATTTATGTACTCCTATGGCTTGTTAAGTATGGGCATTGGAATGTAAGTCCTTGGCCTACATTTGAAGATTTTGTAGCTATGCATATGTAACATTGGGCTACAATAGATGTAAAATAACATATTATACTATTCTAATAAACCTCTTTCAAATATCTCAATGTGTCTTATCTCTTCAAAAATGATCAGATAATCCTTTAACATGTATTTCATTAACAAAAAATATTTACATGATGAATTTTGGATATGTAACCTTTTATTCCTATATAAGTAAAATTATTTTAAGCTAAAATCTCTAGATATAACGTTTTGAGTTGATTTGATTTCTTGATAAATTGGTTCAAAATTAGAATAACCAAGATATTTGTTTTTTAATTTGGTAAAAGTTTGCGCCTTTATTTTTCAAGCTAGGCTTGTGTTTGATAACATATGTATAACTAAGGTCTCATTGGTTATTTAGGAACCTTAGCACCATATGGTCAGAGTAAAAGACAAATTCTTTGAAAAACAATTAATATTTATAATGAGCTAAAGATTAAACTATGACATATAATTTCTTTTCATATATAGAACACTTCTTTTTAACATCATTATGTTTCTTATTAAAGATGGCAATAAGATATTTATCTTGACAAAGGACACCAACTATCCCTACTTCTCGTCCATTGCATACAACCTCAAAAGTAGTACAAAAATCAAGTATGTTGGAATGGATGCCTTAGTTATAATCTTTTTCAAATTTCTAATAGTCTCTTTCAAATTTCTAGTGGTTAGGTCTATAAATTTGGTCAAAGTATGTTTATCACACTTAAAACATTTAGTAATCAATGTGAAAATAGTACTAAAGTCTTCAAAATCATAAATAAAAAGTGGCAAGAATGTGAAATCTTTTAATGTCATAAATTATTTTTTTTGTAGGCCATTCATAAATATGTTGATTTTGTTATGGTCAATAGACAACCCTTTAGAAGAAACTAAGTACTATAAGGAGGCAACCTTAGTCATGAAGAATTCACATTTATTTAGATTGATAGATAAGTATTTATTTTATTGAGTGCTACATAATTTTTGAAAATAGACTAGTTACAAACAAAATGTCATCAAAATAAAATATGACAAATTACCTTAATTATGCTTTTAAAACCTAGGCCATTAATCTCATGAATTTACTTAATATTTCTTATAACCCAAATGGCATCACTTATTATTCGTAAAAACTTACTTTTGTCTTAAACATTATCTTTCATTCATCTCTTATTATAAACCTTTATTAATGGTAAACACTTTTTAAGTTTATTTTAGAAAATACTATGGCACTTAACATCTGATTTAATAGGTCATCTAAATAGAAAATAAGAAACCTATATTTTATTATTATTTTATTAATCACTTGATTATCAACACAATTCCTCCATTTTCCATCCTTTCAGCTTGCTAAAAGTATAACGATAGCACAATGACTAACACATTCTTAGATAAATCACTTTTTTAGAAGGTTTTCTACCTAATGAGCTAACATAGCATGAGTCTCTTGGCCTAATCTATAATAGGGAATGTTTAGTAGACTTACTTTGGGAACAAGATTGATCATTAGTTTTATGTTTTGCGTGTGTGGTAGAGTGTTAGGTAAATCATTTAGAAAAATATCAAAAAAGTCATTTAGAAAGCCTTATATAGTAAGTGGTGGTTTTAATATGGTGGTGGCTAAGTTCTCAATTATAAAAAACCAAACTAAGTCTCCTTGATCAATGGTCTTCTTAACTTGAGGTAGTGTAATCAAGCTCAAATTAATTTTCTTTTCCTTTTTTGGATAATGGGTTTAAAATTTTTTGTAGATTTAGTATGCTTATGTGACAAGGATTTTTGATGAGGTGGAGAAGGGTATAATGTGATGACTTTTTCTTCATAAATAAAAGAACACATGTTAGTGTTACCCTTCAAAGTTGTGTCTCAATGGAAAACTCATGGTCTTCATACGATAAGATGACTTGCATAAATATGATATTCAATAAATTATCATCACTAAATATTTTCAATTTTAAGGGTACATAACATCATCACTTAATAGGTATTTAGGTTTATCAATTCATGACAGAGTAGTAGTTTCGTTATTTCAATAAAGAAAAACTCCTATTGCTTAGTAGCCTATTGCATTGATTCAATTACCAATATTGCTGATCATCACACATGGTTGTTCCTAAACTTTTATACTAGTGTTGAAGATGTTATTGCAACTCCAATCATCCTATAGTTATGGGGTCACAAGGGTTCTCCTAACCATTAAAAACCACTAAAGTTTCCATATTTTCTAATTCTTGCACAACATCCTTATTAGACATTATATTTTCTTCTTCCTTTGACTCTTCTTGTTTCATTATTACTATATAAGTTTACATCCATTGCTCTTATTGAGAGGTTGATGGCTACATGCTGCTTTCATGACCCTTAAAATAGAAGATTTTAGATTGGATAATTTGGAACATAATGGGTTTGCTTAAAGAACGGTGTAAAGAAGTGGATGATACTATAGATTTAAGAGATTTGGAAACTATGGCAAAGGGGATAAATAAACTACAAGTATGAGTGGGTTAAGCATGCAGTGGTGGTGTGAGCCTTTAAAAGGACTAAAAGGCCATTTCTTTTAAAATAAGTTGTTCTACTTTTTTTTACTATTTGTAATTATATGATAAATACTCTCTAGGGTACTAAAATTTTTCAAATTAAACTCAAAGTATATATACCTTTTTAAACCTACCCTAAAATAAAAGAGTACTATATGTTTGGATACATTTATATCACTTCAAAGTTTATAATCTTAAAACTTGTTAATGTACTCTTTAATAGATTTATCGTCTTAAAAAATGTTTGCCATTTATCCAACAATTCAATATTATAGATTAATAGAACAAACTTATTGTATAAACTAATGTTAAGGTTTCTACAGTTTGGTATATCTCCTCATAATTAATAACATATTAACACTCTAAGTTTCTACAAAACCTATGTATAGTATTATTTAGTTTGGTCTTAATAAATTAATTTTTTTTATATTGAATTATTTGGTGCTAGTTGAAGTATTTATCTATACTAGTCTATTAGTCAATATAATGCTTAGGATTAGAATTATCATTAAAAGTTAAGGCATCTAGTTTCATATTAAGGATATTTTCCCTTTCTCTTTTGAAGCCTCCTATGTCTTTCTTCTTTACAAGGCATATCTAGATCATCATTTAGCTTTTACTCATTAGAAGGTTCATTCCTTCTTCTATGGTTATGATTTGTCTTATGGATACGTTGGTGAGATTTATCAGAAGGATCATCATATCTTTTATGATTTTTATTTCTCTTAAGGTTTTTAATACTAGATTATTAGATGTGGTATTTCTTCCCCTATTATCTCTTTGTCTTCTAAGTTTTGTTTCACATTATTGGTTTAAGAGAATTTGTATAACCATCTAGGTGAATTAAGCTATTAAGTAGGATAGTTCTAGCATGTAATCATCGATTAAGTTTTACCTTTAGTTTTGATTTGATTTTTAACTTTTGTTTGATATTTGGCAAGACCTACCAGGCCTTGTGATCATATAAACGTTTGGCACATGAGGATAACAAGAAAGGAGAATAATGAGTGATATCCACTTTTTTATATATTTGTTTTATTAAAAATAATTTGTAAATGCAAAGTAACCACAAACATAGACAACCAAAGCTGAGATGGCATGTGTTTTTAAAAAAATGATGACTAATTATCAACTCAATTTTATCAAACCACCTCGTACATAGAACTATATGGTTCTCAAGAAACATGATAAGGAGTCATATCTATGCTTTTGTACGATCTCCTAAGATAAAATTTGTCCAAAACAAATTAAGAGTTCTTTAGTGAACACACTCTTTTAAGGAAATTTTTTTGAACCAAAAAATATTTATTATTAGAATTTTTTTTAAAATATCATTTTTAAATATTAAATAGAAAGCCATAGTGCTAAACCAATGTTGATGTTGGATAAATTAGACTTTTATTATGATCTAATTTTGATCTTATAATATGGAAATTTTTAGTAGATTATTAGAAAATATTAAAAGATAACATACAGTAATTATGATTAGATGGTGTGTGAGGTATTTTATAATGATCTAAATATTAGCCTCTAAATTTGTACCATAGATTCTTAAGTAGAGTGCATGGTAACACAACAAGAGCTAAGTATAAAGTATTACTAAATAGATTTACCACATCAAATTTCACTCAAATAAATAAAAACTTTAAGAAAAACTTTATTTAGAGTACTTGAATAGAAGAAAGATTAACATTTACTTTAGATTATCATTTCAAAAATAAAAGTTATAGAAAGAGTGCACCTTTTTGGTGATGGTGGCTTGTATTTCCTTTCGAGCTAGTATGTAAAGCATCAAAGATGGAAAAGAATGATGAGTTGGAGGTTTTGATTAGTGGGGATGATAATGGGGTAATAAGATGGTTGGCTAGGATCTCAAGCCTTGTCGAGAATGGTGGTCATTTGGCGATTGGGTGAAAAGATTAACAAAGTGGGTGAAGGCTTACGGGTGATGACAGAATGGTGAATCTATTTGGTTGTCAGCTTTTGTAATTGAAGTTCTCTCATGTTCAATCTTTGTCTCTTAAAATAAAACAAAATTTTGAATCTCACTAACTAGATTTGGGTACATACTTTTTGCTCACAAATATGGAAGCACACAAATAAGAGAAATTTCTTTCATAAAAGACTACATTATAATAAGAGAGCTTCTCTTACTTATAGTCGAAGAAGAGCTTAATGTATGAAAAAATAAAAGGAAAATACGCCTTTAGAAAATATCATAAGAATGGAAAAAATAGAATGATAAATTTAGAGTTAAACCACTTGAGAATCTAAAAGAGATCTTTATAATTTTATGATAATAATTCTTAAAAGATCAACCATATTAAATGCAAAATATATAGAGAAGGATACTTTTTGAATTAAATCACTTAAGAATCGATAAAAAACCTTCAGAAATCCATGACATTAACTCTAAGTAGATCAATTATATTTAATACAAAATATAAAAATTTATGAAAAATGTGGACATAGGAAGAACAAAGTAATAATACAATATGATGATTGAACATCAATGATGATGTCACCAAGATGCTAGTAGTGAAGAAGTCATTTGACAGCATTTGACAACATCATCATTGCACAGGAGATAGGGGCGAGAATGAATTCCTCCTCATCGAAAGTGGGCTTGATGGCTGTGAAAGTGGATATGGAGCAGGTGTATGATAGTGTGAGATGGCAATTCATTGATGAGATGATGCAACTCTTTGGCTTCCCACTAACATGGTCCCAGTGGGTCCTTGCATGCATTACCTCCTCAAGATTTGGTATTCTGCTCAATGGAGATTGACTGTCGTGGATTGAGGCCTGTAGGGGATTACACAAGGGATGCCCCCTTTCCCCATACTTGTTCACTTTGGTGTCAGAGTTCTTATCTATGTTGGTGCATAACTATGAGGCTCAAGTGTTACTCAGCTTTAGATGCACCTCCACTGGCCCTATTATCTTGCACCTTCTATATGCTGATGATGTTATTATCTATGCACCTGCTTTGCATAAGTTTGTGTCTACTATTAAGAAGATGCTCCATAAGTTTAGTAAGCTCACTGGGCTTAATGTTAATCATGAGAAATTCAGAATTTTCTTCAGTTGAGGAATGAAGGAGAGAATGATGAAGCTTGTGTCCTCTAAGCTTAATATCCCGAGGAGAAATACACTCTCCTACTTGGGTATTCCTATTTTGTCCAGGCTATTCAAGAAAGTGGATTTAATTTTTTTAATTCAGAGAATTGAGTATCAGGTTGCTAAACGGCGGGTGTGCCCCCTCTCCTTGGCTGGAAGGATACCATTGATCAAGGCTGTATTGGAGTCATTTCTTAATTTTGTGATGAATCATTGCGTGATTCCATGTGTGGTGGTGCAGTAGATGGAGCAGTTGATGAGGTGATTCTTATGGTGTGGGGCAGGAATGGCTCATGCTATCCATTATGCTGACTGGGACATTATTACGCTCCTGAAGGACATAGGAGGCCTTGGCTTACTCGATCTAAAGGTCTGGGGCCATGTTATGGTCATGAAGTATTACAAGAGACTTTTATACCATGAGGATAGTCTTTGGGTGGATATCATGAAGACCAAATACACTTTGGGCAACAACCCCTGCAAGGTCCCTCAGGGTGCCTCTTATGCGGGTCTTTTGCTGGAGGCCTTCCCAGATGCTTTGGGGATTTCATTTGGAATGGTGGATGAAATGCACACTGATTTCCTTGAAGATAATTGGCTGGGATTTCTCCCAATAAAATGGTGGCCCAAATTTGTTAACATGGAGGCCTCATGGCAAAAGTGTGTGGGGGAGTGCATGCTGGGGCCGAGGAAGTGGGATAGGGATTCCATTTCTTGCTGGGTGCACCCTTGTTGGAGGATAGAGTCCTGCACTTGCCATGGCATCACAATTGTGGGAATGATGAGCTTCTTCAGGTACACACTGAATCCCCTAAGGTCTTGTCTACCAAGTTTTATCGGGCTCTCATCGCCTCTAGGAATGTTGATAATGCTCGGCCTACACCACCGTTTGGCGATCACCTTGCTTGGATTTGGAAGCTGAAAGTCATGCTTCGAGTTCATACTTTCCTTTGGTGAATTGCTAGAAATCTTCTCCCCACGACAGATTGGCTCACAAGAAGATATTTGACTGACTGTAGCAATTGTAGCTGGGGATGTGGTGTGGCTGACACATTGCAGCACGCACTGTGTGACTGTGCTGTGATGCGTAGAATCTTGGAGGACCCTATGTTGCATGCCTTGCTGAGGCACTCGGCATCTGCTGTGGTGTGCGCATGCACGTGCCCATTGGTTTTCGCTTTCTGGAGTGCTTTCTCTCCCACGCCATGCAGCCTGGCGTGGCATGCAGCATCTCTGCGGCTCATTTAGCCATTGTGGCCTCTACTTTGTTCCATATTTGGGAGAATAAAAATCGAAGGGTGCATAAGGAGACCACTTTCAGTAATACAATTCTTATCGAGAGGATCAAATTAGAAAGCACTAGCACTATAAAGCTCATTAATCATCATACTTCTACGTCTAGTAGGAAGTTCAACCCCTCGAGGTCTCTTGTAAGTAGTATTTGGGTTCCCCCTCCAATGGGCTGGATAATGATCAATTGTGATGCTATGGTGAAGAATGAGACGACTGGTATTGGCCTTGTTGTGCGCGACCATCTGGGGAGGTGCATGCACGTGTGGGGAAGAGATCCATTTCACAGGCAAGTGACGCTTCTAAGCTTCAGGATATCATGGAAGCCATGGTGTTTATCATGACAAAACTCAAGGATTATCCTGTTGTTGAGTCCTAAATTTACTCTACCTATGCATTACATGAGGCGATGCAACGAGTTCACTGTCCTTTGGAGGATGGAATTGTTTCAGATGCTCTCCACATATGAGGAAGATGCCAGCGTTCTGCTTTACACTTGTTTTAGGGGAAGGCAATGCCCTTACGGATTGGGTCACAAAGAATGCATGTTCATTTGATATGGTATGGGAAAGGGGAATGCCACTGCCCATGCCTTTACTTAAGCTTCTGTTTGTTGACTTTGTATTTAAACCCCAGTAGTGTTATCCCTTTTGTAGTCTTCAACCACTTTTGAATCAGAGATGACAGCGTTTGACAATGATCAAAGGGTGGCAGCTAACAAGCAGCAAGGAGATGGTAGGTGGTTTGGAAGTAGCTGGTGGCCTTGTGAGGATGGGTAAGCAGGTGATGTTGGGTATTTAGACAGCACTTATTACAAGCAGTAGATGATCAAGTGATGGAAGATAGTAATCGATAATGTGTGATGCACAGGAACTAACATCGATGATGACATAATTTATGATCAAATTTGTTTGGATGAATAGAGCAAAAATAGTAGAGATAACGATAAGGCAAATATATCATTGTATTCAAGCCTTATAGTTGATAAAGATGATTAATCAAAATAAAATTCTAGTCAAGAATGGCTTCGAATTTCAATGGGATTAGTGCAACTCAAATTAATGTGTTTGTGAGCTAATAGATGATGCTCTTATCTCATCCATTCACTTCAATATTTATTTCCTAAATTCAAAAAACTATCCATTTTTAATTTCATATTAGCTTTTGATAAAAACCTAGCTTTATCTCATGTTTCATTCTCATGCATTAGATGATTTATTTCATGTTCAAAAATGACATTATATTGATCTTAGTTCCTATTAAATGGTTTGATGGTCATCTTATAAAAAGTGAATTTGGTGATCAACTTTGTTGATTCTTTTGCATTTAACGCCTTAATGATCTATTAAGCTTTAGATTGAACATTAGATTATTGATATTGTTGTTTAATGGGCCTTCAAGAAATCTCCATCTTGGAATTTTACCATTATATTTTATTTGTAGCCTAACTGAGCGATTCATTACCACTAATGCACTTGTTTAGATAACTAATTATATGATCAAAAGGACCATCAAATAGAGATTCTTTTAACAATTTTTATTTACAAAAGTTAATTTTGTATTAATTCCTTTATAAAAGATTTTTTGGACAAAATCATGAATTTTTGTTGATGTAATGTGTTGATGAATATGAATATATCTTTTAGCTTAAAATTAAATATTTGCATGTATAAAAATTCAAATCCTCCCTAAGCACCTTACCACAAAAGCTTTTCACTATTCTTGGAATTTAAATGTTTCATCTCAATATAGGAAGTAGTCTTGTATTCAATTATATCAATGCCTAAAATGAATAGGTAGTGCATGCTTGAAATAAGGTGCATGTGTTGTTCTTGCTCAATATCTAATAAAAAGTAATTTATCCAACAAAAAATGCCTTGAAGACAAACTAATGGTGCCCTTTGGGTTCTGAGTAACCTTCCACACCCTTTAGCTTATTCGGTATCTATCATATGGCTTTTGTATGCTCTACTCAAGAAACATTTAACACCATAAGATAAGGATAATCACCTATAAGTTTCTAGTTTTCAAAATAAAAAATCATGCATTAGGTATACCATAAGGTCACAAAAATAAGCTACTTAAAAAGTTTGATGTGCTCCAAATCATATTTGGTCTCTTAAGCACATGGTGCAAAAACTACCTAAATTTCTATGATACGATATCAAAATCTAAGAATGTACTCAAAAATAAAGTGGTCCTTAATGGCATATGCTTCCTTAAAATATACATATAAAACTAGTAGTACAAATGGCACTCGAAAGAGGGTAACTGAAATTAGTGTGCAAATAGTTTTTTAAAACCCACACATCACGTACCAATTATTTTTTAAATGTAATGAAAACTTCACAAAAGCTATACTAATAATATATAGGAAATAATATGTAAACTAAAAGGTGCATCAAAAAGTTTTTGCATTTTGGCTCTTACAAAATGAGCCTAAAACTAACACTAAGTCAATTAGACTTAGCTTACATAATCCTTTCACTTCTTGTTCATAGTTAGTGAAGAAGCCATTGCATCACGTGTCATTTCTTTTGAATTGAGGCATAACCTCGTTTCTTTAGGTACATTTGTGCTTCAATACTACTATCATTATGAGATTTTAACAAGGCTCAAACCCAACCTAAGGTAGGATGATATGATAAACCTATTTTTAGCTAATAAATTATTAAAAAAATGTTTAGGTTCAAATAATATATTTGAGTAAGTGCCAACTCAAAGATTCTATTAAATTAGAATTGGAAATCATAGGATCACTGAACAAGCAAGAACTTTTCTAAAAGTCAAAGATTTAAATTAACCTTTGACATAAGGGATCTTAACCTAAAAGAAAAGTAGTTCTAATAACATACACACAAAATACTATTGTTGGTGGAGTAGAGGCAACATCATTTGCCACTACAACTATGAGGATTTTCATGCAATTTCACCTTATTTCTCTTCCTTAAATTCTCCCACAAACGTAAGCATATATTATCTAAATTCTTAAAATTAACTTAAATAAATTTAATAAAAATATTTTTGGGTTTATTATCATTAAACAAAGTACAATCACTCTCCTTATGTGAGAAAGAGCTCAACTCCAAGGAGTCATATTAAAATCTCTAAAAAATTTTTAACATCTCAAAATTTAGGTGGTGAAGCTCCTTCTTAGTAATCCAAGTGTCATGAAAGACTTGATGGACCAATTAACCAACAAAAAATATTAGTTATACATGATTAATGTTAAGATTGCTTGATCATTTAAGACTGGCTTCACTTAATCTCAAAGGTCACATGATGTGGCTAAATGTATTATTGGGTTAATTTTATTTGGCAATGATAGTGAAGGTTAAAATGTTTCACTAGGTATTTGGAATAACTTTTTATAAGATACAAGTTATTGAATATTAATGGTAGCTCTAATTTTATAATCTTTAAGTAAATCAAAATATAAATGTTGATAGTTAGTGCTTATATAATTGTAAATGGTCCAGTATTATAGGCATGTAATATTTTAAGGGTTCCAATAAGAGTCTCTCAGAGCTGACACAAATAATTATATAATCACTTTCGACAAACTTTTAAGTTGTCATTGAGTATTTTCTAGTTATTTATATATCTTTAATTATTTAAATTAATATATTGAGTCATATATTTGTGTAATAACAAATTTTGGTACATAAAAGATTTAATAAACTAAGAAGTGCTAAATCATAGGAAAACAGTATAAAATAAATAGGACTCTGATGTTTATTTTAAGGAATCAAACCTATTGTTCTATTAATATAATCGTTTTAAATGAAATAAGTAAAATGCTATATAAGATTCTAGATTTCAATGTTTTCCACTACTAGGCAACAAAAAAGATCGTCTGAACTTTGATTTAGTACTACTATTTGCCCCTCTATTTTTGGGATAATAAGTCCATAAAAACTTAAGTTTTGATTGCTTTAGGCACCAAAATAGTTTTCAAAAGTACCTAGTAAATCTGACATCATTATCTAAAATAATTATTTGAGTTAAGCCATGTAGTTTAACAATTTCATCAAGAAATCACTTCGTAATATGGAAGGTTTTTGATGTCATATGGTAAGGTATAAAATGAATCATTTTAGAAAATATCTCTGTATGAATATAGAATCATTATTTCTAATGATTTTGAAACTCCTAATACTAAGTCAAAACTTACATGTTTCCATTGTGATTGTGCTATAAGTAATGGTGTGTGTGCACCTTGACTATATTTACCTAATTTAGTTACAACACATCTTCAACATTAAGAATCTATCAATGTAACTTTTTTGGGTAATCTTGGGTAATGAAATCAATTAATCACACATCTTATTATATTGGCTACCAAAAATGTCTAGTGAGACCTCCAATATTTATTTGTTAGATAAGAAAATCGTTAAGAGATCTGTGGGGTATATAAAGCTGGGATACACAAAACAAAAACCATCTTTCAAATAATAATCATAAAAAACTTTATTGGATAAAGTACTGACTTCATGATATGTATGACCAAGATCTGGGCAATCACTATATAAATTCTTGATGCATGTGACCATAATTCCACCATTGTAGAAGCATCATGTTGGATGTGTTTATTGCTAAACTTTAGGGCAAAGTGGCTTCATAAGTTTGTGGAACTAATACACTCCATAAAAGCATGAATTTGAAAATCCTTATATGCACAGAAAGGGTATTTGTTTATAAATTTCAATTTCAATTTTCTCAAGTAGTTAACAAGTGGTAATTAATTATTTAGGTGCCTCCACATTAGTAAGTAATTTTTGGAAGGCTGGTAAGTACTTTACATTATTTTTTCTAACTTTTGAATAAAAGCATTAGTTATAAGCTTGTATCATGCTGAATTGATAATGAATTGTTTCCATCCATGTCTTTTTGGTTCCATGTATGAAAATAGTGAGAATGATTTTATCATGCCATGTTAGGAGAATGCTCCATAACAATTTTTATTGAAGTAATTACCACTTATGTTTCTTTCTTTAAGGTGTAGACCTTCTAGCAAAACCTTGCATTACATGCATCCTTAAAATATTTCAATTTCATAACCACTAATCCATAGTTTTCCTAGGGGAACCTAATTTATTTCTAGTTGGCCAAATTTTGCTTACTCAACTAATCATTGTTAGCCTATAGCAAACCATTTGTCACACTTTTGACTATGTTCATAATCTTGTTAGGAAGATAAGGTATCATTAGAGATAAAGTGGTATTAATTGGAGAACATGACTAACCAGTAATAAATCCTATTAATTGAAAGTTCTTCTTACCAAAATTATTAATCTAGTTTTGGAAGTGAACCACCTATTTCATAGCTTTAAATAATGTTCTTTCCAGTTAAGGGATTGGAAGACAACATCATTTGAATCCCAAGAGTTCCTAGTTGATATTCTCAAACTTCTATTTAATGTTTTTAAATCAAATAAACATGTCCTTTTGTACATTAATCTACATACTTCATGTGCTCTGGAGCGTAGAGAAAAATAACTTGATAGTTTTAATGGACTATTTGTCACCTCTTCGAAAGAGGATAAAGCCATCTACTAAGCACAAATGGGAGTTTGGTTGACAAGCTCCCTAGGGGCCTTGTGCTTCTCTTTTTCTTGCATATGCAGAATGTTTAGCCTCTCTTCCTAGCACTTCAACCACAATGTGGAAAAGATATGGGGATAAAGGGTTCACTTGGTTTAGCCAATGAGACAATTAGAAGGAATCATTTTTTTCTCATTAATAATGACTAATAAATAACTTATATTATAAATATTCATCACTAGATTAATAAATTAACTATTAAAGTTAAACTTCTATAGTATGTGTTCAACAAAACCCTAAGATATATACTACTGAATACTTTCTTAAAGTTTACCTTGATAATAGAGTTATTATCTTGGATCTTGTGATTTAAATCATTAAGTAGTTCTTATGCAAGTATGATCTTTTTAGTCAATTCCCCTTAGTAAAATTTGAATGCTCCATCAAGATAATAGTGAGTACAAACACTGTAAGCTAATTATTAAAAACATAGTATTTTTGAGAAGCAACTATACAAACAAATTGTTCTAAAATCTTCAAAAGTTGTAGTGCAATAAGTCTTTCGAAGGACAATTATATTAGTACTAGTGAATTCTTTAATTGATGGGCTATCAACAAGAAAAACAATGATAGCATCATAAATGTCATGTTGAAGTATAGTCAAACAATGCTTGTAAATGAAACCATTAAACCCATCTAATCCATGAGAACTTAAAGAATCCATCCAAAAATAATTTTTTATATTTCCTCCTTGCAAGCATGCTGAATTAACATCATTGCACTTTTTAGTAAGTTTAAGCATAACAAAGAAAAGCACCTTTTTAGTAGGGACTAGTTAGAGGTGAAGTAATCCTTGACATATTTGGCAATTGAATCCTCTTTTGAGACCCAACTCCCACTTGAATCTTTAATTCTTTATGTATTAAGATCCCTTTTCATATTATTAACAATTGTGTGGCAGAAAATAGTGCTTTAATCACCAACCTTGAGTCACACAGTAATGGTCATCTGGCTCTAATACATCGCCTCTATTTTACCAACTAGGATTAGCTGATCCAAACCTCTGTTAATTCCAACCCAGATAAATCATATATAACTCATTGATTTTGTTTTCCTTCTTTATGGCATGTTATTCTGATAATTCAATATTATAAAATATATTACCAAATTAAATTTTATTTTATTCTTTAAAGGGATCTTTAATGCTTATTAGCTTCTAAGCTAATGCCCTCATTCTTGACCAAGCAATTGGAAGACTCCAGTTCTAAGCAACCACTTGATAGAATTCTATGCCTTCAATCCATGTTTTCTGTAATCTAAGTTGTTTAGTATTATATTTATTTATTAATGGAGAAATGATCGATATGGGGAGTGGTCTGATAAGATATTGTTCATATGTTGAACCAATCATGATTCAATAGGTAATGTTGCCCTCAAAATAGTGAAAAGTTCGTATCCTTTAGTATTGTCCACTTGTCTATCAATTGCAAAGCTTTCCCACATTGCAATTAACTTAACTTTGTTCATTTTGATCATATTATTAAGGCATCAATACACTATAGAATTAACTACACCCTTGATGTTTAAAATGAAAAAGTTATTAGTTACAATATGTGATATTTGCATTATGAGATTCCTGAGGGCTTCTTTTTGTCTTTTTCTTGCGAATCAATTTTCTTACATTCTATTTAGTTTCTTTTCCTATCAACTTGTGTCTGGTAACCACTATAAAGCCATTATAGTCTATCTCAAAATGCTTAAGAGCCTTTGCTTTTTTCCTGGAGATCCTTATTAAGTCTTTTGAGGGATTGAATCTCCACTAATTGTTTAAGCTACACATCCTTCCTTTGTTTAAAGTTAGATTTAAATGTTTTACACTTTACAATTTCTCATTGAAGTTGATCGTAAAAATGAACAAATAGATGATTCATTATATAATTAAGTTCTTTTATTAAGTTTTAATGGTTTATGATGTGGTGGGGGGAGTTATGTCTTTCCATTATGTGGCAAGAGAGTTTTAAGCATGATAAGATCCTGTCATACCCTTATCAATTTCTATACCCATACTTTGCCTCATTGATTTTCATTCATTTTCCAACCTTTTGGTGTCCACATATATGACTAACAAATTTGAACATTTCACATTGCTTACTACTTAGGTAATTAGAATTTTCTCATCTTCACCATTTCTTACAAATAAGTATCTATAATGTTTTTCTTTCTTACATAAGACCATTAAGCATCCATGTTTAAAATTTCATAAATAGCATTCGAAAAAATTTAAAATACTTAATTTTTTTTCAAAAATCCATTATTGCTGCAAATATTTCTACAAATTCTAATATTTAAACAAAGATCTTTAACAAGATTAACAAATACATAGGATAGAGTCCAAAAGGGCCATATTATGTTGATTTATGCAGAATCTACTTTTAAAGGGTTGGTGACTATTCACTTGATTGGGAGAAGGTACTACTTGTTGACCAGATGGATTGGAAGGTTCTCTAATAAGATCCACATTAGAGCATTAAAAATGTTCAATATTGAGCCAGAACATTAGAAAACATTTTAAGTTTCTCATTTGAAAGACTATGATTTTCATAATATTTCACATCTAGTACTAAATTTTGTACAATTCTAGTGACAATATTAAGAGCACAAGTTTACCCCATCATGGTTGATCCAAAGTGGCCAATTTTTTTGAGTTGTTAGTCTTAGTAATTCCATGTTAGGTAATCCAAGTGAAAACATAGCCTATTAGAGTGAGTTTGAAGATAGAATCCTTTTTGGAGGCAAATTCATCAACAAACATGACCTCTTTTTCAAGACATTGGCATTATCATGTTCAGCAATGATGGAGAACTTATCTAGACTCACCATAAAACAAAGGCCCAGAAGACAATGCACTCATAATGCCTAAAAAAAATCTTTAAAATTCTATAGAAGAAAAAATCATTATCTTTAATACAAGAAGAAAAGGTATCATTTATTAGAATTGAGAGATTCTATGGAAATGGGTTTCCCTTGAATGAAATGAGGTATGTCAAATAGATTCATTCCGTTGGACCAAAATATGACATGTTTGGCATGAGCAACAAAGCCATAGGTAGTTTATGGGAATTCAATTGTTTTGGAAAAAATTAAGAAATATGATAAAATTTTTTAGTTTGTTTTCCAAGATGTTGCTTCTTGCTTTTTAACCCCAATTACCTAGTGATTTTCATAAGAACAATTCCAAGATGACCACAATGAACATATTAAGGAATTTCATGAGTTTGATTATGGAAGGATTTGTTCGATGACTTTCTTTATGATAACACAATAAATATATGGACATTTCTCTTTATCATTTTTAATTAAATATTTGAAACTTTTTAGAATTTTTCATGAATCTAGAATGTCTAAATGAATATGATTGCTAGTGAATTGAGCAAATTGGTTTACTACTACATAGCCTTCTCTGAATATGTGTTAGAATCAAATTGCTTTACATTGAAATTAATTCATTTTGTTCAAAAGGATTAATATACACCAAGGGATTCCAATTCTTTAGCAAATCATTACAAGGATTGATTTATATTTGATTCTACAATAATGCTCTATAAGCCTAGCTTGTCACTTAAGTTTACACCAAATAGTACTATCATGGCTTATCTTCTATAATTATTTTAGATCCTTCATAAATTGAGAATGCATTGCTTTCTTTACCCAAGTGGCCTGCAATCACATGACCACAACCTACAATGCGTTGGTCCCCTCTGGTCATTAAAATAATATATAATTTGATAAAAGTTAGTGTTGTGGGAGCCCACTGAACCACTTTAATTGTTTTGCATTTGCTCTTAGAAAGTAGAGAAAGTAATGAATATTTTACTAATTGAAGATTTATTGAGTTTCTCTACATGATTAGACTACAACTGAAAGTAGCATAGATATTATGTTGAACTCCATTTATCATTGAATTCACTAGGATTTTTTTCACTATTCTTTACTTTTAAATTTTAAATTCTAGATATTATAAAATATGAGAAATGGAAGAACTCTAGAGACATTAATAGCTATAGTGTTTTTGTGACTACAATTCCACCAGTGTAGAAGCAATTGATTAACCATTTCATGTTGGTTATGTTTAATGCCATGGATCATAAAAAAATTGTTCAATAAGTTTGTGCACCTGGGAAAATACATAAAAGTAAGAATTTGACAGTCACTATATGCATAGAAAGTGCATTTGTCATCAAATTAAAAATTCAACTTCCCCTAAATGTTATCAATAATAATTTTATGAGAGCCTCTATATTAGTAAAGATATTTTTGAAGATAGATGACTATTCCTCTAAAGGAACCCATTCACTACACTTTCTATTATATTAATAATATTATTTGAAGGATATAACATCATTAGAGTATAGAGTGGAATAAGTTAGGGTGCATGGCTAACAATCAAACCTATTATTAAGAGTAATTTCTTCCTCTATCCAATTATCTTCATACATGTTTCGTTAACATAGTTTTGTAAGTGAACAACCTAAATTTTACCTTTGAACAAGGTGTCTAAAGGGATTGGATGGTAGTATCTTTTATCTTAAGAGCTTCTTGATGTTGTTGTCCTAATTGTGTTTCATTAATTTACTCTCCATGGATAAAATCGTTTGTACAATAATTTTCAAATGTGACGTGTCTTGAGAAGAGTATAAAATTCACTGCTAGGTCCAAATAGGAACCTGGTTTATATTGCTGCACTACACCTTATGTATGTAGATTGCTTAAATCTCTTCTTAGTGCTTTAGTTACAGAAAGGAAAAGAAATAAGGATAGATGGTTACCTCACTTTAGCTATGGGATGATTAGGAGGGCCATTGTCTCTAAAATTAATGACTAGTAGTCATTTTTAATTATAGATTCATATGACTAGGTTAATGAATTAACAATTAAAGTTAAGCAAGCATAGTACTTTTTATGAAAATTGTGTGATATACATTTGAATGCTTTCCAAAAGTATAGTTTGATAATAGAGTTATTGACTTTGACCTTGCAATTTAAAACATCAAAGTAGTTCTTGTGCAATGAAGATATTTTTAGTGATTTCTCCTTTGTAAAAGTTGATGGCTCTATTAAGATGATTGTGTGGACAAGAGGGATTGTGGGCTAACAACCAACAACTTAAAATTTTTTCAAAAAAAAGTTCAAACTAGTCTACAATCTTTAATAGATATAGTGCAATAAGTTCTTGGAAAGAAGATTGTATTAGCACTAATGAATTTTCTAAATAATAGGTTCCCAACTGGAGACTCATTGATAGCTTCATAATTTTCTCCTTGATAAACAATGCTTGTAAAAGAAATTATTAAACCCATCCAATTTAAAAGCACTTGAGAAATCCATCAAAAAAATATATTTTTTATGTTTCCCCTATAGAAATTAGCTAAATTAGCATCATATTACATTTTAGTGAGTCTAAGGATAATAAAGCAAAGCTGTTCCCATTTTGCTTGGTAAGGTCAATAGAGAAGTGAGAGGTGAAGCAACCCACAACATGTTTGGAAATTAAATCCTCCTCTGAGACTCAACTCCCACTTGCATCTTTAATTCTTTATATGTTAAGCTTACTTTGCCTTTTTTTCCATTATGTGGAAGAACATTTTTCTTTTATTGCCTTCCATGAGCCACATAATACTTTCATTCAAGTGTTAAATAGATCACAATTATTTTAGTACCCATGAAAAACTAATCCTAAATTTGGTCAATTCAAAACTTTATAATTCTTTTATAGCTTGTTAAGGTCTTTTTCTTTCTCCAAAAGTGACTCTTCTACTTCTTCAATCAAGTAGATTATTTTACCAAATTTAGCTTTTTTTCATGGTTAGTTTTATGTCTCTTCCTTTTGTAAGCTAGAGCCCTTATTCCAAAATCAACAATTGGAAGACTCTAGTTTTGAGCAAGCACTAGCCAGAATTCTATGCTTTCAATCAATGTGCTTTGGAATTTTAAATGTCTTTGAATAGATCTAGTTTTTGGAGGAAGGATAAAAAAGCGAGTGGTCCAATAGGATCTAGTTCATGTGTTAAACCACTATAATGGAATTGTTTTGAGCTAATCATGATTCATTACGGTTCTATCCAAAAGAGTGATATTTATATTCTTGAATGTTAGTAATGACATAAATTCTCCCTACCATCCAAGGAATACAATTAGCCTCCATCATCAATGTTAAATCACTCCAAAGATCTCTTCTATTAATGAAATAGTTCTTGGCAAACACAAATGGGTGACACCTCATTTATGTGTTATGCTTTATAACCATGTTGAGACATTGTTCTTCATTTCCATTATTTGTCCTTGGAAGTCATACAACTAAAATGCCCATACTTTTTTAGAGATGTTCTCACAATAGAAAAACTTTAGCACCTTTGAATGATGTCCATTAGTTTGTTAACTTCAAAAGGTTCCAAAAATGAAGTTAACTTAATTTTGTGACATTTGATCAAGTTCAAAAGGCATGAATCTTTTGTAGAATTAACCACATCATTAATGTTCAAAGTTAGGGTATTATTCATTGTAATCTATAATGCTAGTATTTTGAGATGCCTAAAGTCTTTTTTAGGACATTTTAAGGAAAATCAGTTTTTTGCATTCCATTTAGTAGCTTTTCATCTTGACATGTGACTAATAGCCACTATAAAGCCAACTTGGTCCATCTAAAAAAGGTTAAGTGCCTTTGGTTTTTCCTAGAGCTCCTCACTAAAGCTTTTGAGTAATTGAATGTCTATTTGTTACAACTTATCATGCCTCATCTACATGCACATTATGCTTGGTGGCTTGTGAAATCCATGCACACTCTATTAAGGGATCAGATGACATAGAATCTACAACTTGTACGCTTTGGGTCAATTCAAATGTATCTATATAAGGAGGTAAGAAAGATGAATGAAAGATGGAGAAGTTCTTGGAGGGAGCAATCTTCTTATGCAAGCACAAGCTACCTCATCAACACAATAAATAGAAGTTTTAGTAGGGATGGTGTTAAAAAAATCGATATTCTCCATAAATTTGAAGGAAAAATTGCCATGCAAAGAAAATGTTTTTAAATCAGGGGACACCTATGGGTACGTTTGAGGATGCCATCATTAAAATTCCTATTCAATTCATGAGAATCGATAAGGTCAATTGAAGTTAGAAATTCCTTATTAATGATGGTACTGTGTATGCAAAAACATTAGATGCCTAATTAAATTAACATGAGACCTATTTCTCCTTGTATAGTTACTCTTCATTTAACAAAGTAATATATGCTTGATTGAAAATGTTGAGCCATGCATTGGCCCAGTTGAATGTAAATTTAACAACTCATTCAGATATAGAGCTAATATGGAGTCTAATTAAGAAATTAATTTGAGAAAACTTTTATCCCATAGTTTATTTATGAAAGGTAATGGAAGTAGCTCTGTCTTTAATATTGACAAGTGCAAACAATCTAAGATTACACTTTTAAACTTCAAAGACAACCTATAGTATTAAGGATATCTATCGCAAAGATGTAGACTTTATCTATGTACTTCTAAGATTTTTATTATCCTATTACTACATAACTAACCTTTATCCCAATATAATCTTTGGTATAAGCAAGTAGATTTACAATGGCCACTCATATAATGGCCATTGAGAAGAAGAGTCAAATTATGGAACCAAAGACAGGATTTCACACTTTGGGAAAATTAACATTAATATAATGAACTCAGAATGGAGAAGAGATTAATATCCAATAAAGTGGATGACAGCCACAACAATAACAACACCATTTACAAGTGAGAGTCACAAAAATTGTACCCACTACAAAAAGGAAGGCACCATATGAGAAAAGTGTTGGATCTTTTACACTAATCTTTTTTTAGAAACGTTTAAGAAAAATAAGGAAAAAAATATCTTTTTTGCAACTAAAATTGAGACATTTCTTAACGCTTGGCAATAAAAAGATAATACTATCTTTTTTTGTAGGGCCAATAGAATTTATAATTAATGAAATTATAATAGAAAGAGTGGAACACTTTTCAACCTATATTCATGTAGATGAGTTGGTCAATCCTAATATAGACAGTAGAAGTTAAGAAAAATTTGATCTTTAAAAGCACTCTCGAGAAGCTCTACTTAGAATGTTGTACTTATCCCAGCCCTATTCTCATGGATTGAGTAAAAAATCCTCTAAAGCAAGAGTTTATGGATAATATAAGATAAAATTTAAAATCACTAAAGAATATATTCATGAAGTTCTCCATGGGGCAATTTCAATCGATATTTGCTTTATCATATTTGGCTAGTAATACTTGTGGAGTCAAGATGATATATACTATAGTTAAGCCCAATAGAATCGATTCACAAAGGCTGGATAGAAATTTAATATAATATCTAACAAAGGAAAGTTAATAGTAGTTATTATTACTGCTAGCCAAGCAAAGAGATTAGAAAATAAAAAAAACTAAATTATGTGTTATAGTTAATTAGACCAGTGAAGTTGAATATTTGTTCAAAAAAATATAGTAATCTACCTAAACAACTTAAGAAGATACTAATAGAATCTTCTACTCTATTTACTAAACTAAAGTGCAATTGCCAGATTATGTTGTGAAGCATCAGATTAATTTTTATCAAATCAACACTTATAAACATAGATTATGTATCACAACTTAGTAGTGAAAAATTATGTGATTAATATGCAAGTCATAGAGTTATTGAAGAATGGAGTACTCATACCTACAAATTCAACATTTTGGCTCTCAAGTTGAACTAGCGCAAAAAGGATAGAAGTTGGCGCATGTGTGCGGATGGTCGAGCTCTTAACAAAATGACTTGTACGAAGAGGTATCCACTGTGAAGAATTAATGATCTATTAGATCACTAAAGCATGCATGAGGATTCACAAAATTAGATGTCTAAGCAAGTTATCCTCAAGAACATGTTATAGAAGGAGAAATTTCGAAAAAAAACCATTAAAACTCTACAAAAATTGCATGAGTGGCTAGTAATGGTGTCTGGGTTGTGCAACATAATGTCACTAATGAATGGCCTTCTTTTCCCTTAGAATATTTTATGCTAGTATACCTTGATAAAATTCTCATTTATAATAGTACACATGAAGGACATATAAAGAATTTATGGAAGGTGTTTGATATATTACAATCTCATCATTTATAGTTGAATGAGAGGATGTGGGAGTATGTAAGGGAAACCATTTTATATTTGGAATATTAACTTAGAAAAGGTGGAATAAATATTGATAAGGAGAAGATTAATGCAATTAAGAAATGTTCTAAACCTCATGATACTACCAATGTCAATGGTTTTCATAGAGATTGTCAATTCCTAAGAAAATTCACCAAAGGATTCTTTGAAAGACTAGCTCCATTTCATGCACTAACTTGCTGTCATTTAAAATTTGAGTGGATAAAAATACATTAGTAGACATTTTGATAATTAAAAGAGGTAATTTGTGAGGCACCAGTTCTAGCTCTACCAATCTTCAATATCGATTTGAGATACAAGTAGATGCATCAGGGTAAGTTATAAATGTAGTTTTCATGGAATAAGGAAAGCACTAGCATACTATTTTTAATTACTACTAGGAGAATAAAAAATCTAATTAATGATAAACAGCTAATTTTCTTACATCAATCTTCAAAACAATAGAGGCCATACACTCTTAGAAAATAAGTCGTAGCACTCAGATCATTAGCCACTCCAATATTTGTAGACTCCATCAAAGCTAAAACTTGTACGACACTTCATGTGGTCATCACGCCTACAATAAATAAGCTTGATTATGAAATATAAGAAAGGCACCTTGAACAAACTTGTAAAGATACTTTCTTGACCTCCTTCAATCTTAAAATGTTTAACAACTATTATGGAAATATAACTTGTAGATTTAAGGAGTTAGTTATAAAATGTAAAGATGACCCCAAGTTTTGCAAAATTTTTCAAGTGAAAAAATGAGGCAAATACTCGAAGTATTTTATCAAAAATAAAGTTGTGTACATCAAGATGGTGATAACAAATGTTGCATAAGTGTAGCTCGCATTGCCAAGGCATTGAGACACATTGGAGTTTCAAAGACCACTCTTAATTTTCAAAGTTATGCTTATTGACCCCACATGAATTTAGATGTTAAGAAATTTATTGATAGGTGAATGTTTTTTGTTGCATCAAAACCATCTGGTCATAAATAAGAACTACATATACTACTATCAGTACCAACAAGTCATAGGAATAAAATCTTAATCGTAGATAGAATTTCGAAGATGGTTAGAGTACTGTCATACAAATAAGGGATTACAAGTGAACAAGTAATTGTCATTAAAAACTATGTGTACCATTGATGGTAAAATTTTTTCATATTGTATGCTTGATTAAGATATAATTTTAGGTTTTTAAGATAGAAAATAAATCAAGAAATGTATAATTAAATATTATCAAAAAAAATAATTGTTCATGTGTCTTTAATCAAATCTTTAAAAAAAATTTCAACTCTTTTAAACATTTGTTTTACACAAAACTTAGAAAATCAAATAATAATTCTATCTTGAAATCAATCAATCAACCTTGAAATAAAAAAATAAATTAATCTTGAAATACCATTATAGATTTTCTTTATGCATAACTAAAAAAATAGAAAATATAAATTCTATCTATATACAACTATTTAACTTTTATCTCATAGATGCATCAAAGTTTATCTAGTCACATGTTTCATTCTCACACACCTAAACATTTTTCATTCAAAATATTCCAAGCATACAAAACCATACAATGCATGATGCAATGAAAACATACTAGTCAATTGTTTAGAAAGATGAACAAACCCTAATTAAACCCAAAACATAGGAAAAACAGAGAAAGAAATAGTAAAAGATGCATGCGTGAACAAACTAGTTTTGTAAAACAAACTAAACCATCATAGTGCATCAATCAACCACATAGGAAACCAATATCTTCATATAGCTAAAAACCCTGTTCAAGTTTCAACTTGAAGAAGAGGAAGAAGAAAGAAAGAAAGAAGGAAAGAAAATAAGAAGGAGGAGGAGGAGAAGAAGAAGAAGAAGAAGAAGAAGATGAAGCAGAACATAAAGAAGACCAAGAATAAGTAAGAGACGAAGAAGAAGAAAGAAAGAAAGGTGAAGAAGAAGAAGAATAAGAAGAAGAAAGAAAGTAGGGAAAGAAAGTAAGAAAGAAAAAAAAAAGAAAAAAAGAAAAGATTAAGAAGAACAGAAGAAGGAGAAGAATCAGAAGAAGAAGAAGAAGAAGAAGAAGAAGATGATGATGATAGATAGAATAAAAGAAAGAAAGAAAGAAAGAAAGAAAGAAGAAATAATAGTAGTAGAAGAAGAAGAATTAGTAGAACATGAAAAAGAAGAAGAAGAAGAAGTATTAGAAATAAGGAAAGATTGAAAGAAGTAGAGGAAGAAGCAGAAGGAGAATAAGTAGAAGAAAAAAAGGAAGAAAGAAAGAAAGAAGAAGAAAAGGAAGATGAAGCAGAAGAAGATGATGATGATGAAGATGATGAAGAAGAAGAGTAAGAACAAAAGCAAGCAATAAATAAAAAAGCCATAGAGGAAGCAGAAGAATAAGAAGAAGAAGAAAGAAAGATATAAGAAGAAGAAAACGAAGAAGAAGAAGAAGGAGAAGAAGAAGAGGAAAGAAAGGAAGGAGGAAAGAAGTAAAAGATGATGAAGAAGAAAAAGAAGAAGAAGAAATAGATGAAAGTGAAAGAAAGAAAGAAAGAAAGAAATATATGAAGAAGAAGTAGTAGTTGTATGAGAAGAAAGAGAAAAAGAAGGTGAAGAAGCAAAGATGATGAAAAAGAATAAGAAAGAGAAGAAGAAGAAAAAAGATAGAAAGAATAAATAATTAAAAGAAAGAAAGAAAGAAAGAAGAAGAAGAAGAAGATGGAGAAGAAGAAGAAGGAGAAAGAAGAAGAAGAAGAAGAAGAAGAAGAGATTGAAGAAGAAGGAAGTGAAGTAGAAGTAATAGAAGAAGAAGAGAAAAAGATGAAAGTGAATGAAGAAAAATAAATAAGGAAAGTAAGAAGAAGAAGAAGAAGGAGGGAATGAAAGGGAGAAAGAAAGAAGAAAATCAACTCATCTGAATAAATAATAGGAATCCTAATATCAAAAGAAAAAATGATAAAAAATGCTCCTAGCATAGAAAATGAATTGATAACGAAACTTAGTAAAGAAAGATAAATAAATATCGTTATAGCTTTATATATGATACATTACACCTAAGTAATATATAACAACACTTCAAAAAGAAATTATTTAAATGTTGATATTCTTTTAAGATAGCTTGTCTTATATTACCTTTCATTTTTTTTTATCTCAGACTACTACTCACAGGATGCCCCATGATGTACATCCATAGCACATGGAGATGATAGAAAACATTGTGTAAGTGGCCACATAATGTATTGCAAATGTACGATCACGCAACAGATTTGGACATTAATGTAAACTGCAATCATAAAAAGGTTTCCATGCAACTAAACAAATTATTATGCATCCCACATGAAATGGGTTGATTAATAAAATGTATTAATTATATCATTTTATTTCCATTATGATAATGTTTGCCTTAGTTGTCATTTTTTTCCATGTACTTTTCATAATTACCAAGAACAATCACACTTTCATTTGATTGGTGACAATACATCCAAACAATTTAAAAAGAACTTGTTTAACTATAAACTAATTCAAAGTTCACAATAATCACAAAACTTTATTATGAGATGTGTTGAATGCCAATCCTTAGGCACTAGACCTATGATCAATACATTAACCAAATATATAGCTCAATACATTAGTTTGGAAATATATTTCCCTTCTTTCAATTTAATTTTTTTTTCCATAGAAAAATTCATAGATTTTAATCACATTAGTTTTTTACTTATGAATGTACCACACATTGTGAATGGAAAGCAATAACATTCGTCATTGCATCTGTCCATTATATGCCATTATTTAATTTCATTGTTTGAGCCAATTTTGAGGCATCAATTTTAAGTTCCATTTTTATTTGACCATCTATTTATCCACAAAACTTTTTTGTCACAAAACCCTTTTGTCCATATCATTCAATGATTAGATACTTATTTTGTAATCATTAAACTCCTATATTTTTTATGATATCAATTTTTTTATTTCTCTACATATCATTAATAGAATATTTAACACCTTTGTTAAACAATTTGACACCTATCAATTCTTTATCAAATATTCCAACATGAACTTGCTAGAGACTTTAGGGAAAACTAATAAAACTATCGAACCTTGCAAAATTGTCATGAAATTGTTTGATCTTAATAATATGATAATTTGACACAAACTCCTTAAACATTCTTACAATTTATTTGGACCATTAAATACATTGGAAATACATAAGTGGAACGAAAAATATTTTGTACTAATATGTTTGAATCATTCCAAATACTTTTCTTCATGTCCCTACCAATCACTATGGGGAAATGGGCCTGACAAGAAGCTTTTATGTGTACCACATATGAACTTTTAAAATTTTAATATATCCTTTCAAAACCATAAAAATTTTTTAGAGAAGGCTCAACCTGAATTTGTAAGAGATATTTTTTAAAATATCAAAGTGAATTGGATCCCATCCACCTACCTCAATGGTATTTACGATCTCATTCATTGTCTGTCCTCTAATGAGCAAGTTCCTTGCCAATCACATCTTTCTTTCCTATTTAAATTTCTTTGTGTTTCATCTATAAATTTTATTATACATATATACTTATGAAGAATTTTCCTTTTCCTTTAAAATATGAACTTTATAAGAAATATATTCCTTTCATTTTTATTCCAAATTTTTCATCACATACACTGGATAATGTTTAGACTTAGCTGCTTTTGGCACACTTCATTTCAAAATGAGTTTGGAATATTCTAACATTAATTAGTATCATTAATAATGTTGTTCATGGAATAATGGTACGATTAAAATGTTATTATTTATTACTATGTTTTAGCATATTTTTTATGATAAATTGATATACAAATCAATTGAAACTATTATCAAAACATTTGTTGCAATTAACACTTTACATTTAACATTTTCTTTCGTCATTTAAGAGACCTTACATTAATATAGTTATTAACAACTCTTGTCAAATACATTGCATGAAGGTTATCTTCCAATTCATTTATTAATAATCAAAATGATTTGATATTTATTTTAAAAAAACTTTAATTAAATTTTAAAGGTAAAGATATTTCAATTACAATCTTTTAGATCCCTTCCACCACTAATCTAAAAATGAAACTAAGCCTACAAAACCAATAATCTTCCATTCACTAATAGCTCACACTTGCGAGGAGGTTGATCGTGTAAATGCTAAAAGCTTTTTTAATTGAAGCCAATAGTTCAATAAGTCTACACTAAGAGTGGATCAAGCTCATGAGCTATTGTTACTTTTCTTGCCTATCTCAAACCCTTTCTTGAAAAATATAGTCAAACAATACTCTCATAATGTTCCACCACTACTATATAGTTGTAGATCCCTTGTACTACATCCATAAAATGTATAACATCCCATCCTCTACAAAGTCATCAATAGATTTAGGCCTATAGCATTAGCTATCACCATTATGGATATCCAAGTGTTTCTTCCACTAACTTGGTTTACATCAAAAGACAAAAAACCTAGACTTATAGAAATCATCGCCAACCCTAAGCATGTTAACTCCATTTGGCTACAAATAATAGACATTGATAGAGTAAATGTAAGGGTGGCTAATATACTGTGGTATATAAATAAAGATGTGAAGGCATCACATCAAAATGGAGATGAAGGAATTGGGAAAAATTTGTAGAAAGAGAAGCAATTGATGAAGTAAAATTGGAGTGGTACCTACACATCCTCCATAAATCCATTAATTGTTTTCTGTATGATCCTAAATATATCTAAATGTTGGCTTCTGCTACTCAAAATCAAGACTATTCATTACCATAATGAAATGTTTTCCTCCAATGCCACTCCACATCTTTGCATGAAATAATAATTACATGCTGCTACCTTACTTGTTATGCTCCTTTGCCATATAAGAAAACTTAGATATCAAGGAAGAAATAACTAATGTTCCTTTGCAAAAAAAAAGGAGATGAGTAAGTTGTCAAACAACAAATGAAACAATAGCAACAAGAAGCCCAAGATCACAAAGCACAACACCATGATTTTACCCCAATTTATAGAAGAGGGTTATAAGCATTAGAAAAAAATAAAACCTAGATATACATATTTTCAATTAGATATGAGCATTTTAATTTTCACTAAAATAATTACTTCAAAAACTTTAATGTTTTATACTTTTTAATTTGCATCATGTAGTACCCTTCTTTTCAATATGATGATAATTTCTATAAATATTCTAAACAACAAAGAGCTTTATTTTAACTTTTTCTTAAAATAATTTCTAATTTTCAAAATTACAAAAATGTTTTCATGGATGTACTTTTTTAATTTAATTCATATGTATTTTATTTTTCCAAAAGTTATATTAATGTTTTATTTTCTATTTGCTAGTTATGAGCAAAATATTAAATATTTGAAAAGTTTTGTAATTTGGTTAATTTTTTAAATTTTTTTCATTTTCATCATGGAATTTAACAATCTTACCTTTTCAAGAAGTATTACGAATTACATGAGGTTTCGTAGATTTTAAATAAAATGATTTTAAGATTTTATTTTTTTAATCTCTTTATTATGTCTTAATGCACCATAAATTTTATCAAATTGGTATTATAAATATTTATTTATTTGATTTGTTTTGCACATTATCGAACTCTTTATTTTTTATATTTTAAATTTGCCACAATTATGCTTTTTTCAAATGGCTAATTTTTATATACGCATTTTTTAAATGAAATATTACAGTTATTTTACTCAAACATGAATAATATTTCATTGCTTGATAATTTTGAATTTTTGTAATTTCACTATATGGTCATGGAAATGTAATATTATATATTGTTGCATTACAAAGTTGTACTTTATGTTGAACCCTTCCAATTTTCACCAATAATATGTTAAAAAAACTTATGTTCCATCTTTTTAATATTTTTCTTATGTATTTCTAGATCATGCATCTCAATATCAAATAGGTTGATTATATGAAAAATTCTTGATCATTGGAGTCAAGTAGCTTAAATGTGATGTTTCGGTGTTAACCATAATTGGCACCAAAAGAAACTTAAGTATTGGTAACACCTAATGAAGATCTTTACTGAGTTATATTTATTTGTATTAACATGTTAAACATTTAAAAGTTTACATATGACACTAAGGATCGATAAGATTGAGCATGAATTTTAATGCCTTTAGAGTCATCTATCAACTAATATCATTATATTCTTAAGGAATGCATCTTATTTTGGCCTATGTACATAGAAATATGCCTTGTTATACTATAAATTTAATAAAGCACTTTGGTTAGCATAATTGAATCAAATAAGAGTTTAAATTTGAATGAACAAAAATAACTATTAAAAAATATACTTATCTTGCTTGTATGATTGATTCATCAGACAATATGACTTGTTAGCCATGTTATCAAATAAAGAGTCAAACATCGTTGATCCTAAGTTAAGTTAATTAAATATGCTTTATACATGTACAATGCCATTATCGTATAAGTGTGGCTCCATTTCTTCTAAGGGTAACTGGAGATATAGCAATATTGTTCTTTGTGTAACTGAATATACTTTGTCATACTTCCATGAACAATTCAATAGTAGGAATAAAAAACGGTTCTTATGCTAGTGACTAAGTATGTGTTATAGTTTGTCTTATCATATATGTACAACATGTGATAATGTATGGTAACCATTTGTAGAGACATGATACTTCTGACTTAAGCATTAAGCAAAGTTGCCTGCATTAAGAAGTATGATTCATTATTGTAGACAAGTGATGTTCAATTTGTAGTGAGAGTAGTACATGTGAAAGGCTTTAGACAAGCATAATAGTTGTCATCTTATTATACCACTTTGTGAAAATTTAAAAGATGAAAATCTAGATTTTGAGTCTTTTTTGTTTATAATATGTGTGATATGGTTATGGTATCAACTAATTATTTTTTAGTAAGTTGAAAACACAAATAAAAATTAGCCAATAGTTAGAGTCCTTTTGACTACTGTTGTTGGATTCTATGTGCTAGTGTATATGGTGTTTTTCTCCAAGTGATTGTGGATTCCTTTTGCTAAGTGTGTAGCATTTTTTTGGGCTACTAACATTTTGTGAAATGTGATTCATTTTTTTCTGAGGTGTTCATTCGACTTTGAATTGAACAAAAAAAGATTTTGCTTATCTTTTCTTACTGCTCTCTCACTAAAATTTTACAAGTTAATACTTAGTTGTAAAACAAATTTTTTAAAAGGCTTTAAGAGAGAAAAAAACATTCTATTGTAATATATTTAACACTATTCATGTTTATGATTTTTGCAATTCATGCTGCAATGGGATGGATATCATGCTCCTTCATTCCTAACATTTTCCTTCTCCAAATACAATGCTAGCTATTCATATTAAAAATGTATTATTACTTGTTGACAACTTCCCATAAGTTTTCTTGGCACTTTATCATTTGTTTTCATTGCTATCATATCTAATAGTCTTGTCTTACTAGAAAAGCTTTTCTTGACCTCATAAAAAAATTTGATTAAGTATTAAATATGAATTATGTTTTTATGGTACGTTTTGTTTTACATCTTTTAATATTTTTTTATGTATTCTAGAGAATTGTCAAAGATATGTAAAACATATGAATTTTGAAAATTAAAACATTATATTTTTCAAATTAACTTTTGTGTCATAACATTCAATGTTTGTCTATAATATCAAGTGTTGAAGGTATGCTTTTATGATGAACTTTTCTTTTAACAATTAGAAGAAAAAAAATTTTAAGTGATTTTTAAAACTTTAATTTTTTCATACATGTTATAGATGTTAGATCTCTTAGCACATTTCAATTTGTAACATAAATTCATGTTAAAATATTAAGCATACAAAAAGAAATTTAAAGTATATAATAGCATTGAAATTATTAATTTTTAGTTATTTTTATTTTCATGTTTTAAATTATTTATTTTTTGATATTATATTGTTGAAAAAAGTATCTACTGAAGTGTATTACACATATTATGGATAACTTGAGAAGTTTTCTCTATCTTAGACTTTTATGTTTTACAACATTTTTTGTGTAATGCTTTTTGTATTAGTAAGTTAAGAAAAAAAATATTTTCAGTAGTTTGTATATCATTGTTTTAGTAAGTTAATTTTAGTTATGATTGAATAATGTTTTTGTTCTTTTCTATTCTACAATTTTGTTCAATTTCATTTTTAAAAGAATTTTTGTACTAATCACAAGAATAAATTTTGGTAATATGTTTTTAAATTTTTTTTTTTATTTGGAGCGTTTTATTTTTCTTATCATGTTTTTATGGGGAAATATAAAATCTATGTCCATAATTCATAACTTTCTAATACAAAATGTGCATCAACTCTTCACATAAATTTCTAGCAAAGCAAATTCATCACTTACGACAAAATACAACAAATGCACTTGAGAACAATTTGTCAAGAACAAAGTTTTCAAAGAGACGATCTTGCAACAAAGTAATTTGAATCTCCTCTCTTTGTTAAAAGAAAGAAAATTACTTATTTTCAATGCCTTCTAAATAAATTTAAAATGAAGATGTGTTGGTGGAAGAAAATGGTATCAAAAATAAGAGGTAGACATATTCTTATTAAGAATGGGTTCGTCCTAATACTTATGTTCACTAATGAGACATAATCTTATTAAGAAAAGCTTGAATGGTTTACTTTTGTGTGACTTACAAAAAATCATAGGAACTATAGGGCGAATTCATCAAAAGTTTTTCTTATAACTATAGAAAACATTAAGTTGCTAAGTGTGCATTCTCAACAAAACCAAATTTGAAATTGCCAACAAATAATTCACTATGGTCAACACAAATAAAGGAAATATTTCTAATATCAAGAAGGAAAGACAACATGTATTAGACCATTATGCACATGAAAAGAAAAAATGAGATGGTTTTAAAACTAATTAAACTCTCCAACACAAATAAAAATATCATCGAAAAACTCATAACTATTGGAAATTTCAGCATTCTATCAACCTGGGAAGGAACTAGTAGAAAAATTCTATTATTGAGTTTAAGATATAAAAATTGAATTTTTTAAATGTGTATTTAAACTATCATTTCCATGGTGACAAGTTTTAATAGTCTACCACAATTTTGTAATTGTTCAAGAGAGATCAACTTTTAGAAGGATTCAAAGTGCCCACACAACTCTATTGAAGGCTCAATAAGCCAATGCATTTTATGTTGTTAAAAAGAAAAATAAGGTGTGATCTATCCTTGCCAAAAATGTATGAACTAAGGCATTAGAAACTACAATGTTCTAGCAAACATCTCATTAGTGAGCATAGGGAAACAACCACATAAGTTAAAGAAAAGACATTTTGATCCATCTTATTATTTCATGGAACATATGGTATGCTAATAACCCAAAATTCCAATTGGAAGTTAATTAACCTATAAACACCATTATCAATTGTGTCATATTGCAGTGTTAAGACTTCTAGTTGTATTGGCAACACAAAAACTACTAACTAGAACAATTAAATGGCTTAACTTGTTTTAATCCATATTCAATTTTGAGGTACAAAAGCTACCAAGTTGTGCATTAGTGCTCTCCACACAAAAAAGTGTAAGATAAATGTTGATGGTTATGCATATAATCATAATTGACAAGTTGGTTGTCTTGGAATTATAGGTGATCACAAAAGAAAAATAGTGAAATCAACTTCTCCATTATGGGCAACAAATTATTGTTATAAACTAGAGGGTTGTGTATGTTCCTTGATCTTTTTTTGATTAATAACAAGAACATACATATGTTAGTCGTCAAAATGGACCATATAGAAATACTTAAATAAACACAAGGACCAACCAAAAATCTTTTGGAGCTATAAAACATTCTTCAAAAAATAAAGCAAAAGGGAACAACAATAATAGTTTTGTAGAGTTACATTTGCAAATAAGTAAATGGAGTAGTGAAACACCTTATAGAAATGGAAGTATAATCTACAAAGTTAAACAATTAAGATGAGCAAAACCTTCTAATGATATGCAAAGCAATTTGTCAAATGCCTAAAGTAAAAATTTCATATAGTTATACTTCATACAATGTATTGTGCTTCACCTTCGTGTGATAGTTATAATGTAATGATATATGTTTTTCATTTCATGTGCCATTATCTACATGGTTATGATATTCATATCATATTGTGCAAGCACACATTGCTTACAATATACTAGCATCGTAAAAAAATTTTTACCCTTATCTTAGTTATGGTTAATTATGATATATAGGAATACCTAAGTAGATATCAAATATTCTTAAATTATAAATTTCAAATTAAAAGAAATGGACATTTATGACTAGTCATCATTCACACTTTTCACATTTAAAGATAATTGTACCTTTTGTACCTTTTTTAAAATCATGAATGTACAAAAAATCAAATAATCACAATACCTAATGCTGATACAATTTATAAAAAGCATCATTCAAATTAATATCATGTTCGAAATTGCAAAGAATTTTGGTCATCTTTATGGTCAAACGATAAGCAAAATATACATAAAGTATATAAATCATTTAAATCTACTCCATTCTATCGAAATACCATGAATAAATACAAAAGATTATTTGGAAAACGTCTTAAGAAACTACAAAGATTAACATAAACATTGTATAACCTACATGCCTAATAAAAAAACTAATTAAAAAATGTCAAATTTCCCACTAATGATGATGAAGTGAAGATGGTCAACCATCCAAATAATGCACTCTTTTTGATAATCTCTGGCTTGACCAATACTAAACCCCTTGCTCCCTTGTCTAACAAAACCATTAGGGGGCAAACTTAGAGGTTCAATCGAAAGTTATTTTGTCAAACTACAAAAACTAATGTATAGTAGCGACAAAGTATGTTCGTAACAAATAAGTAAATAATGTCAACAAATGACATCAAGTTTTAATTGCCATAATGACATCACCAACTACAAGCTAAGTTTATATATATATATATATGTGTGTGTGTGTGTGTGTGTGTGTGTGTAATTATTTTCATTAAATTGTGGCTAAATAATAAATGGTTTTTCTAATTTAATCTCCTATCCATGAGAATCATGATAATGCTTGGCACCCTTATTACATGATATAATCTAAGACTCAATAAAGGATGTATTGATCACATGGACTAACTTGATAAAATTCAAGAAGTACTCAAAATCTACATGTACTCCTCTCTAAAATATAAGATATCATGTGATTCCTCATGGTGCTAAATATCGAATAGTCCCTCCTAGGATAATTTTTATAATGAAATTTAACTAATTCAATAAATTCTTATAATGAGATCTAGCACTCCTCTTATAAGATCAACCAGTCATGTGTAACTATCTTTTGGCCAATATAATAAAGTCGCTTAACTTGCTTATCTCTTTAATTAGCATGCACAATCAAGGGCCCAGTACATTTGATCTTCTCTTTATGTCTTGGAGTGCTATTTTCTTATACAGTTTATCCCATTTCTTTGAATATTTATTTTTTATTTTACTATATTAGTATGCAACCATAAAACTCCTCTCATGTAAGCTTTGTGAGTCCTTAATTTGATTATTTTATATTATTTCAAATATTTCAATTCAACTTTAATATATATTTACTTAAAATTACAATAAAATTTACTATATATTTTATTCTAATTTATTTTTGTAATTTCGAGTTGTTGCAAATGATGTTTGAAAGAGATAAAAAAGGCATTAGTTTTATTTTAACGACCTCTGCCCAGCTACATATTCAATTGTACACCATTAATTGTTTTTCTAGGGTTTTGTCACCCTTCATGAGACATTTTGATTCCTTCTTGATGTAATGATCAGGAATATTACAATAATTCTTGTTAGCATCTTGGAATCCAACTATCTCACATAATTTATCTTAATTTCCATGAATTTTTTACTTTTTTAAGTTATTTTACATTGTAACAATTTATCTTATTTTATAATTACTATATACTTAATAAAAAATAATATTTTATTATTTTTATGGCCATTCACTTTTTTTAATTTATAGTAATTCTAGCTAATATCCAATCAAGATGAAAGAAACATCATTGGACTTTGGCTGATAAGCTTTCACTAATTAAATATATGCTGGCTTATTTTTAATTATTTTTTTTGACATGCTTTATAAGGCATTCTTGTTGGTGTATGAGTTGACAATTGAAGATTTTGCTCCCTCAGTCATTAGTTCCTTCAAATGAAACTTTCTTAGATAAATTAACTAATTTATCCAAAAATTAATATCCCATTTCTTAGTAAATAATAGTGTTTCCAAATGAGGTCTAAGTTAGATGAAATAAATGTCATTGAACTAATCCAAACAAACTTCATCAAATTAATTGTTCATTTTTAAATATTTTTATACTCTAAGGTTTTGGCATACTTTATTAGGAATTTTATTTGTACTTGATCTGATGATTAAAAATGTTACTTTCAACCTTCATATATCTTGGCATGTTGTTTCCTATGTAATTTATCATATTTCTTTGAATATTAATTTTTTGTTTCACTATATTGCTATGTAACCATAAATCTCTAGGTATATAAGCTTTACTTAATATTAAAATAATTATTTAATATATGTAATTATTATTTATTTATTTAATTTTGAGATATTATAAATGATATTTGGTTGTGATAAAAGAAGATGTTGGTCTTATTTTAAAGACCTTTACCCTACTAAATATTCAATTGTATACCTATAAATATTTTTTTCTAGAGTTTTGGCACGTTCATGAGACATTTTGATTCCTACCTGATCTAATGATATTCAAATGATATTTAAGGAGATGAAGCTCGTATGGCCTAGTCTAATGTTGTCCATTTCATCTTCATCACACAAAATTTGGATTCGTTATGAATTATATCACAAAATAAACATAAGGAATATTAACATATTATTTGAATATTATTTAAATATATATTAAAAAAACTAGATAACTTGAAGAAATATAACATAACATAATAAAGCATTATATAGGTCACTTCAAAACAGGTTTCGTGTTATATTATAATTTAACCAAATCAAAGCAAAAAAAATTAAGAGATTAAATAAACTTAGTGGGAAAGTTACATACCAAGATGTTAAAGAGATCAAGTATAACATTCTTGATTACAAAATTAGGTATAACTTCCAATTTCTCATATAACAAGACAAAAACAATGGGAAAAACATTTTAAAAAAAGTAAAAATTTCATTTTGATAGGGATTGTTGAGAAGTGTCCATTTAATCTTTTTTAATTCTATTTGACCTTAATTGAAATATTTAATTTAAAAAATTAAATATGAATAAATAGTAAGAAATTATAGTGTTAATATTAACTAAATATATATGTTGAATAAAAAACATGAATCCCACGATACTATTGAGCTGAACAATTGCATCCTTGTTAATCCAAAAAAGAACAAATAAAAATTTCACAAATAATGTACCAAAGTCCTAAAAAATATTTAAAAACATAATAACAAATATTTAATTTGGCTGAGCTAATAAATATGAGTCCAATGAGATTTTCTTTGTCTCTACAAGACTTAGTTTGTAGTTTAATGACTTACAAAAGTAAATGAGCCTAAGTAGTAATAAATTATTATTTTAATATTAAGTAAATATGTGTTATTATTGAATAAAGACAAAATAAGAAAATATTACATAACCAAATAAAAGTGTTGTATGGGTCACATAACAAACGATTTAGGGTTACATAATCATAAAACAAGTCAAGGTTAAACATTTGAAAAATTGACACAAATTATTATAGACAGTTGTATTCTATGATACAAAGTAGTTTGATTATAACAAATTTATACATCAAATCAAGTGTTAAACAAAATATTGCAAAGCATGCCAAAACCTTATATAATAAAATATTTAAAAATAGAATAATGAATTTTTAATTGTTTAAAGCTAATTAAGACAATTCCAATGACATTTTAACTCAATCAAATTTCGTTTATAATTATTATGAAATACACAAGTTAATAAGTATAAAAAATTTAAATTATTATTTCATTTTTTAACTAAATATATACTAATGCTAAAACAAGATATATTGAAGTAATTAAATATAACCAAATCATTGTAATATAAAGGTCACATAAAATAAGATTTGGAATAAAAATTAATATAACAAAATTTAGGAAAATAATTTCAAAATATGAGATAAACTATATAAGAAAGTTTTTTTCTATGATGCTAACTAGATTGAGTGTAACATCTTTGACCATCAAATCAAGTGCAAATAAAAATGTTTTGCAAAACTTGCCAAAAATATAAAAATATTATATTTTTTATTATAAAAAATGAATAATTAATTAGGTGCAACTCATTGAGATGGCTCCAACAATGTTTGTTTCTTCTCCATCAAACTTTTTTGAAATTACCATCAGCTATAGATGTAAATAAATACAAATGATAATGTATTACTATTTAAATATTAGGAAGATATATATTAAACCTCAAATGAAATAATTTTAAGTAATGTAATTTCATGAAATCGAAGAGATGCAAAGGTCATACAAGATGATATTTAGAGTTAAATATTAATATAACTAAAATATTGAAAGAAATTTGGAGAAATGAGATAATTTATATTAGAATGTTACATTGCATAATACAAAGAAGATTAAAAGTAACAACCATGACCATAAAATTTGGTATAAATCTAAATGTCTTATAAAGCTCATCAAACCTCATAAAAAAGTATTTAAAAATATTGAAGATAATATTTAATTAAATAGAGCTCACCAAGATGACTCCAATGACATTTTTATTGTTTTGATCATACCCCACTTTGAATAACTATGAATAAAAAAATTAAATAACCATGAAAAACTAAATAACTATTTTAATAACAATAAATATATAATAAAGTTTAGATGAGATAAATCATACCATTATAATTTAACCAAATCAAGGTGATGCAAAGGTATTTGAATAGAAGAATTGGACTTACATAGTAATATAACAAAACCAAAAGGAAAACATTAATAAATTCAATAAAATGCATAAGAAAGTCGCATTTGAAGACACTACGGAGATCAAGTATAACATATTTCACCATGAAATCAAGAATGATGCAAAATGTCTTGTAAAGAATTTTCAAAAATATTAAAAATTTTAAAATTAATTTTAATTAGATAGAGCTCATCAAGGCTTATGTAAAGAATATAATACAATCAAAGTGATACATAAGTCACATGAGATGAGACTTATGGCTGCATAAGAATATAACAAAATGAATGAAAAAATTTAAAGAATTGAGATAATATTTTTTAAAATTTTGTGTACCTAGATATTGAGTAGATCGAGTGTAAGAGCCTCGATCTTCAAATCACATATGAATCAAAATTATTCATAATGTTTCAAAACAAAATATTGAGAAAATATAAAAATGAGGAATTTATTGAATAATACTCACCCAAAAAAAATCAAATGACATTTTTTTCTTTATCAAATCTAGTTTGCAAATTTAGTTATTTTAAAATGTTAATAAGAATAGTTAATAATAAATTATTATTTTCAAGAAAATTTAAAATATAAGATGCAATGCATAGGAAAGTAGCATTTTAAAATACTAAGAAGGTGTAGCATAACTTAAACGATCATCAAATTTTGTACGAAACAAAATATTTAGTAAAAGGTGTCAAATGACTAGAAATTTAAAATATTTAAATAATAAAAAATAAATATTTAATTTGGTATATGTTGTTTAGAGGATTCCAATGAGTTTGTTGTCTACATTAGACAATGTTTGGAATTACTATTAATTACAAAAGTAAATAAATGCTAAAATAAATATATTATGATTTTAATATTAAGTAAATTTATACTAATACTAAAAGACTAGAAGGTTAAGCCATGGAATATAACAAAATAAAAGTGATGTAAGTGCTACATAAGAATAGATTAAGAGTTACATAGTAATATAACCAAATAAAAACAAAATAAATTGAAAAATTAAGAAAAATTATGCGGGAAAGTGGAGTTAAAAGGTTATAAAAAGATTGAGTATAACATCCTCAATCCCAAAATTTACTTTGAATTCAATGGCCTTATAAAGCATGCTAAAATAAATTATTTAAAATCTTTTAAAATATAAAATCAATATTTATTTTGATAGAGCTCATCGAGACATGCTCAATGCGCTATATTTCATTTTGGTCATAACTCATTTTTTTAAGTGGATATAAATATATTATATCAATAGTGGCAAAGTCATACAAGTGTCACAAAGAGGGATCCTCAGGGAGGGTCAAACATGAAATCAAACAACATGAGTTTGAGTAGGGGCTTGGGGAAGGAGTCCCCAGGAACCCAAATGAACTCATTAAGGCATGCAACACGAGCAACCCAGTAAACAGGCGTGTTCCCCTCTCTGTGAATATGGGAGAATTGGACAGCCTCCAGACCCCTGGTATACTGAAGAGTCTCAGCAAAACCCCCTCCACAGGAGGGTGGGAGATCATTTTGCGCACCACCTGGAGCGCTGCCATCGAGTCAGTTTTAATTTCCATAGCCCGATAAAGGGAAAGGGATCCCCTAAGTAGGTTGATGGCCAAGAGTATAGCCTAGACCTCCATCTTGTCAGCAGCCTGGGAGAACATTCTCTTATCGACCACGAAGAGTGGCCTTCCCATACAATCTCTGAAAACCATGCCAAGACCTGCAATGGAGTAACCAATCGCAGCATCACAATAACTTTTATCCATCCTGTTAGGGGGGGAAGCCAACCGTGCGTTACAAGCAAGTCCGAAGAGTTGCCAAGATTCCCACTGGACAGGGATGAATAGAAGAGATGCCGACTGAGTACAGTGTTCACCTCGATCTTCATTGTCCGAAGCAGCGAGCACGGCAGAGGCACTGAGGTTGTTGTGCCTGATCGCATTCCTCCTGGTCCAGATGTAGTACATGGTGGTGGCTAACTTGGCAGCAAGCCTTGCACTGTCACCACGAGGCGTAGCTGGCGAGCCCACAAACTGGAGGAGCCGGTCTGTGAACAGTGACCCGGTGCCAGCACCCGTGCACCGGCCGCGCTCGGTTAGAGCCCCGTGGGCCTGGCGATCAACCCAGAGATCCAGGGCATGCAGGCAGTCCCAAAACACGTGCTGCAGGGACTCCTCCTCCATGCAGCCCAGCTGGCAATTGGAATCCTGTTTTAAACCCCTGCGGGCCAACCACGCCACCGTAAGAATGAATTTGTCGGCAACCCGCCACAAGAACATGCGAACCCTTGGAGTCGTTTTGATCTGCCAGATTCCCCTCATCACCTCAGCGGGGTGCCGGCCACCACACCTGTCGAAATTCACAGCACTGCAGACAGTTTGTATGTAAATCCGGCTTCTATCAACCCTCGCCATCTCGGTGTGCGTCTGGAGCAAAATGTCCTAGGAGGACTCCCGAGCTCTCAAAAGGTGCAGGATCCTGTCAATGAGCTCCTCACCCGCCCAGATGTGGATAGCTTCCACAACCCAATCCCCAGTAGCCGTGATGTAGTCAACGACACTAGCCGGCCAGTGGGTGTGCCTATTGACAAATGTCAGCCAACAGCAAAGTGGGAGGATGCCCAGCCAGTTGTCCCCCGCAAACCGCAACATCCGTTAGTCGCCGATGCACCAGAAGAAGAACAAAATTGCCACAGGCATCGCCTCTCGCACCATTTTGCACACAAAGGAGGCATTCTGGGGAGCTTTCATAAGCATATCACTAAGCAAATATTTCCTCCTCATGATGTCAACCTAGAGACTGGCTTCACGACTGAGGATGCATTTGCAGTTGCTCATTTGGAGCACCCGATGCCAGGCACGGAAGTCCCTAAGACCAAGCCCGCCAGAAGCCTTCGGCATGGTGATGCATTCCCATGGTGTGTAATGCATCATGTTCGTGCAGCTTGTCCCGCACTAGAGGAATATTCTAACAAGCCGCTCCATGACATCAAGGACCCCCACCGGTACCAGATCTCAGGACGTGGCTGGGAATAGCACTGAGAATAGAGGAGGCCAAGGCGGCTCTGCCCGCAAGAGACAGCGGGCGGATGCGCCAATTGACCACTATGGCATCCATTCTTTGGACAAGGAAATTGAGATCGGCTATAGTCAGGCACCTCGCAGCAATGGGAACACCAAGGTACTTAAACGTATGGCTATGTTCCATGCGGAACTTCCTCATGATTAGTTATGATTTCTTCTTGCTAAACTTAGTGCTAAAGTAGACCCTGGACTTCACGAGATTGACCCACAGCCCAGCAGCCTCCCTGAAGGCCTACATGATACTACAGACAGTGCGCGTAGCAAAGCGAGAGGCGGGAGCAAACAACAGCACATCGTCCGCGAACAAAAGGTGCGAGATCGCCACGCGTGCTACCCAGGCCTGAACCCAAGCAACTGCCTTGACTCATAGTCCCTCACCAAGCTCGAAAGGTACTCATTGGATAAGATGTAGAGGTAGGGCGAGAGCGGGCAGCCCTGCCATAGTCCCCGCTGTGCCACTACCCACGGGAGACGAGAACCGTTGATGAGGACACCAAATCTTGGAGTAGGTGATGCACGCAGCAATCCAATAGTGCCAAACGAGAGGGAATCCCATGACCTTCATAATCTCGAGCAGGAAGTCCTAGCGCACGCTGTCGTAGACCTGCTCCATGTCTATCTTCACAGCATGAGGCCCAAAGCAGCGGCGTAGGTGCGCATCTTCACAGCCATTTCCTGTGCGATTTTGATGTTATTAGAGATGCTCTGCCATTGGATGAATGCAGCTTGCGCGTGCGAGATGAGGCTCGACATCAACGACTTCAGCCTCCCAACCAGAATACGTGCCACCACCTTGAAGATGGTGTTGCAAAGTAAATAAGTGTAAAGTGAATTACCTAAGTGAATTACCCAAGTAAATAAGTATAATCATTAAAAAAAGTTTTAGTTTATTACACTATATTGCATCTTTTGTTCAACACCAATTTATTCTTTGTTGCTTATATGACATACAAATAGCAATATTTCTCATGAAATTATTATAGTTTTACCATAACCATGATGTACTATTATGACCAAAGTCCACTTTAATAGCTTATTCATAATTACATATTGATTGCATTTGCTAATCAATTGTACCATAGGATTAACAAATATATCAACATACAATATTGCTTACTGGGCTTTCATTGATGTTTTTCCTACAATGTACTATGTCACCGTCTACCATTTTCCTAAATGAATTTTCAAAGAGGCAAAATTACGATAAAACTAGCTTATTTAGTAACATTTACAAGCTTTTAAGCACAAAAAGAAGAGAAATTAACATATATTTGTTAGCCAAATGAGAGGTGTACCATGGTCCAAATAAGTATTGAGAAACAATTATAGACTTTTTGACATAAAGAAGATGTGAAATAAACCTCAAAGCATTGCAATGTAACACAAGTCTCCAATAATAATAAGAACTTTAAAAGATGTTATGAGCTATTGGCTAAATGAAACAACTAATTTTCAAAATATGTGCATTCATAGACCATTCATGTTTTTAGTTTTCTGGTTAAAAATCTTATTTATATTGAAAATATTTTGCTAAAATCTTTTTAAACTCATTGAATTAAGGTTTCCACTTATATAAGGACATTTCCTAATCAGTAAAAATGCTAATAAGAAACTTTAGTTGCAAAAATTTTCAAAGGCATTTTGAATAAAACGGTAGCCATTCTTTGCCATCAGATACCTCATTAAGAAAGATGTACCATAAGGGATCTCTGATTTTCATATAGAAATTCAAAGCAGTAATATATTTCATTTATGTATGTTACTTAACACATTTTTTAATATAGCAAAATGTACAAAACAAACTGTACATCATTATTTATTGACGATATTATCATCTCTATATTTTTTCATCAGCATAATATACTAAACATAAATTGACTTACTAATGAAATTTAGCTCATAAGGAAAAAGTCAAAATTTATGTGTTATTGATAAGTGCAAATTTGAGGACCACATATTATATGCACTTTATGCTTTTTTAAAAATATGAATGATTTGGTATATAAGGAAAGGAAACATATAGTGAAACTTATAAAAATTTCAAAGATCTTAGTTCTTCCAAAGTCCAAATTGTTAATGCATGAAAATTATTTTAAAACACCATGTAAATGCTCACTTTGGGATGATTTTTTAATTGATGAATCCTTAAAAAAGAAAATTTTGTGACAACAAAGATAAACTTTGTAAAAGTACTAATTTTTACATGTGTAGGTAAGAAAATTAAGATCATACGAGTATGATAACAAAAAAACATTCTAAGTTTAGCAAGTAACATGAAATGAGTTGACGATTGTATACTTGGATTAACACAATAATATTTGCATCATAAAGCTATGAGAAGCATTAGAAATATGGAATCATTGGGTTGCAATGTGAGAGTTAGTATGCCATTTCATTATAATAGAAAAAATTTGAAGGTCATAAAATTATGACAAATGTGGTTAGCAGTTTGAAAGGACATATTTAGCACATCATATAATACAATAATAGCCATAGTGCAAGTAGAGCATTTCATATGGAAAAAATGTTATTTTTTATATGAGTTACTACTGATCATAGCCATGGGAATTGAAGCATATAAGTCCTAAGAAATGCAAACAACTTGGATAGAGATGGTATGGGGAAAATAAATTTTAGAGAGACATAAATACTAGAATTCATGTGTATTTAATGAAAAGATAAGGTGATATCTTATAACTATTCTAAAAATATATCCAATGATTTAAGAATTATTTTTTTAGCTAAAAAAGGTCTTAAGATGTAGTAAGGAAAGAGATGCATTCACTTCTAGCATTGATGTCTTCTATGATCATATACTTGAGAAAAAGCTAAAGAAAAAAGCTAACGACAAGGAAGGAAAAGTGGGATCTTGAACTTGCTTCAAGAACAAAAGCATACCACCATTTTTGGTAGGCCTTTGCTTAGTTTCTGTGGTTAGGTACCCTTTGTTTAGCATTAAAAACAAGAACCATACTATGATAACAACAAAAAAATAAAAACCCAAAAAGAAGGTAAATATATTTTGGACTGAGTTCTATTTCTCGTTTGCCTTAAAACTATGGATTTACAAATTAAAATTTTCCTATCATGATAGAAATTGAGTCATAATATTTCCATTTGATAGTTAAAATTAATGTTCATGTTTACTTAAAATTGCCCTCTTGAATCAAGCAAGAATTTCATAAATTTTGCTATTTAAAAATTGTGTAACACCCTTGACAAAAACTTTATGATACTATTGTCAAATTATGTTTGAAATATTCAAGTTCTTATTATAATATAAATAATGATAATTTTTTAAATAAATGGAAAAGAAAAGTTTTTTAATTGTCATAATTATTTTTTGTTGGAATGAAAAGAAACTATGTAGTTAAAACTTCATATATAAATATTAGTTATTTAATGGCATTACATGATGAAACCAAAATCTTAAATGTCTAAATTATTCATAATGTTACTATTTTGGAGGTTAAATTAAGCTTTTTATTATGTTAGCTTCCCAAAAAAATTGATCTTTTATTAACAAAAAGGAACTTTGATTGCTCACGAAGGCCAAACTTTTATTGGATGAGAGCTTCCATAAATAAATTAGGTTTCCATTGAAATGCAATCTTGTTGTTGAGATTTCTTTTTTACAAATGTGATAGTTGTGATAATTGAGTGAAGTAAATTGATATTATGCTTTTGATTGCAATATGAAATTCTTCTTCAAATATTTCTTGAGTGCCAATGCTAAAATATTTCAATTAAGCTCTACTTTAAGAAAATCTTGAGTACATACATGTTTTGTCATCTTCAAAGTTTTAAATTTGAGGTAATTGTTTCAATTGCAATATTGACAAAACCTATGATATGGTGAAATGTTGGTGTTTTTGTTAAATTAACATTAACCATAAAAAAGAAGATATGATTAGAGTTTTTTTTAGTGTTGTAATTGTAAGGCTTCTAATTATGTAAATTATGCCAAAAACTGAGAATTACAATGCAAAGGTTTGAACTAGAAAGCTCGACGGGCTTTGGTGGACTATAGAAGAAGTCTAAATTCTGACCCTTTTAGGTTCAATGAAAACGTGATTATGAATTAAAAATTTAAAGGTCTAACTAGTACAGTTTGTGAACTTAAACTAAGTCTAAGGGCCCATTGCGATTGCAAATATGAACCTAAGGATTGGTGTTAGATGCTTGGGGATCTAAACTTTAAATGCATTAGGCTTGAAATCTCAATGTTGTTTGTTAAAAACATCATTATTTAGGATTTGGACTATTAATTCTTGCAGTTTGCTATTTAAATCTCTCGTAAGGTTTTGCACCTAAGTAATGCTATTAAGGCTTGAAAGTAAGTTTTGACTTGAAAATATCTTGGATATGGTGAAGGATTGTGCAATAAGTAAGCATAAATTAAGGTAAAATAACCAAATGACTACAATATTTATGCAATAAAATAAAAAAAGATAGAAATTAGGATAGGACAACGAAAACCAAGTAATTGATTTGATTGTTAGAACACGTAGTTTAAGGCTTTGATTTGATGATGGTCACTATTTTGTCCTTAGAAATTGTGTTAAGAGAGCTTAAAGGGGGGCTGATCGTCTTGCTTTTTTTTGTTAAACCCTAATCCAGTTTGGATAGTTTGGTAAGATCTTAAGTAGCCCTAAATTAGGCCTTTAGACCATTAATTAGTTCCTAAGAGGGTAATGTTTGTTGCTTACGTGGTTTATAAGAGGTTTGTTCGTGGGTCTAATGGCTCAAGTTTTCATGTTAGAAATGCAAGTCACTATGGTAACTCATATAAATCAAGGATTAGAAATAAGGGCATTAACTTTATCTTATTCAATAAAGAAGTTACACATTGAATGACTGCTTAATTGGTTTTCTTTATAGTTTAGAAGATTTGTTAGTAACCCACCTTAGCTTAGGCAAGGTAGCTATTAAGGCTTTGTAAAAATGTTAGGTGATCTTGATAGATGATTAGGCTTTTAACAAAAGTTTTAAGGTTATATTAAATTATAGGTTAGAGTTAAGAAAGATATCTAAAGAACATTTTGATGTTGGATGATGAAACTATATGGAATGATGTTACTTGATAAGAAAGTCAACACTTTTGATGGCATGGCTTATAAAGAAGTAAAACTTAAATGATAACCCACCGACAAAAGTTACGTTATTTAGATGTACTAGATAGCAATAGGCCTACTAATTTGCAGACTTGGTGACATATAATAGGAAGTGCCTTAAATGTTTTTTCCTTGAGTAATATGCAACTTGTCACTTGATTTGTAAAGCCTTGATGGTGGGCTTGCAGATAATTTTCTAAGAATCCTAGGGTGCCTGAGTGCTAGTGGTCTATGGAACCTCCCCAGATATTGTGGTGCAAGTCATTGGGTAAAGTTCTATGTGGTTATTGAGGACACCTATAGTCCCAAGGGGCAACCCCAATTTATTGGACTTCTTTTAACAAAGGGGGAAATTTGTCATGACATTGGAGCTTACAACATACACTAAGGATATCATCATTATGCAGGGAATGCCAAATAATTTGTAGGTCACTAAGTATCCCTTATGGTTTCGACTAGTATGGTCAATTAAGACATCGTTTATTATATCATTGGCTATGCTAATACATTTATTCTATTAGATATGTCATTAAATTATTACATTATTATTTTTATATGAAAACTTAAGGATTGATTATTAAGAATGGCTAACCTTTGTTCCTTATATCATCCATACATGCAAAGGAATAAAGAGCTAAGATAGGAGTTAAAAAGGGGGCATCTAGTCAATAATTTAATGATTATTCATTAGCTCATAATTTATGATGTTATAATTTTCTATTCTAACGCTACATTATCATTTATTTTTGTTTGAATTTTCATTGAGGTGGACTATTCCAATACACTCTGATATCTTTTTTTTTAAATTTAATGTGATAAACTTACACTTTAAGACAGCTTATAGATCGTGTAAACATTTTTTTGGTGACATGGATTTGTATAAATATGCTTTATCACATGTTGCAAGCTTTAGATTCATTGAATAGACAAGGCAACTTAATTGAGTGAACTAGTTCTTAAGTTAACTAGGGGGTGACTAGTTGGTCTTGTGATAATCTTTAACATGGGAGGTAAACCACACGAATGATGATCATATTGGGAGATTCATACAATACACTTTAATATCACCCAAGGAGTGAAATGTTACTAGCAAAATATATTGACTAGTGCATTGTTCTAGTTGTTCACAAAGATGAAAAAAATGTCACTAAAAAGGTTATGACTCAAGTTCTTTATTTCAATGAAAATTTCAAAATTTTTTAACAATCATTGGCATCCTTAATTGTCAACATAGTACTCATTATCACTTGTTACAAAAATTAAAAAGCTAAAATTATCTATTTAAAAATGAGAATGATGACAATATTATAACATAATGGTGAAGCTTTTTAAATTATATGACATTTCTTTATGTAGTTCTTAACTATATCATCAAACATAGCCTAGAAAGCCTAAGGAATGTCACAATAAATGCCATAGGATATCCAATTTGTACAAAAATAATTTGATGCTCCCGATTGATTTGTGAGATACTCAACACAAGCTTAGCATTTCTATCCTATCACATGATCCAATAGTTTATAATCTAAGCTCTAACAATTACATGGAGAAGTTTGTAGGGCTTTAAGAGTAATCACAAACCAAATGTCACAATTATAGTTACTCCAGCAAATCAAAATTCTCTAGTGACATCCTTGTATTACACACGATTAACAAGGAATCCAAAATTTCTAATAGGAGTTCAATCATTTTGTATATATCTCACTTGTCTCACTCTAGCCTAAGAGGACATCATTGGGGTTATAAGATCGTAGTCTATCTGATCTTCAATAGATAATTTTAATTATCCTCATGTTTTATTTTCATGCATTTAATTAGGGCTACCTAACCATAATTTATCAATTATAATTTCTTAAAATCCATAATCATTTGTTCTATATATGTCTCTTATAAATGTACTCCACTATCTAGTTAACCTAAGGGTTATACTAAGGACTAATCTACATCTTTGGGTATCTTCCACATTCACATTTGAAGTATTTGTGTTAAGACCTTAACCATAATTAATAAATCCATAGCTTGAATACTTTAAGTCATAATTATTGCTCTTTACACATGTTCACATGAATTTCACTACTAACACTCTCTTCCCTCATAAAACTAGAGTTGCCAACCTTTTGCCAATATTCTCTCTTAATTTGCTTACATCTCATAATGCCACTAACAAGTTATGCATGATCTCACCTATCCATAAAACAAGATCAACTTTTATAAAAAATCTAAGTCTTCATACTCCCTTGTCCAGGCCTAGCACAACTCCTAATGCAAGAATAGTCATCTTAATTACTCTTATTTAGGACTAACAAACAACGTCATGGAATGATGGCCTCATTTAGAGTTTGTTGAAGGCTTCCCAAAATATTATATGCCCAATTCAATACTATTTCTTATTTTAAAGTTTGTTTAGATAAAGCAGTAACCCTAAGAAATTTTTCCTACCAAATGCATAAGTTATTTTAAATTATCAAAGCTTCTTTTTAGTCCAAATTTAACTTCATCCATACCATGCATTCTTGGGCTCTTAAACTTAACTTATGTTTGAGTTTCAAATCCTCGAGGAACTAAAAATTTGAATCCTAGATACTAAAATTCAAATTTAAGACTTTTGAATTTTAAATGTAAAATAATATTACTTCTAAGTCTTATGTTCTCCATAATCCTATAAATTCTCAAGTGTAATGTAGGCCAAGTAAGCATATTGGTGTGGTTAAGTTCCTTCCAAATTTCCTATTATTTCTTAACAAAAACAAATGCTTTTTTTCTCAAAAATAAGACCTAGTCCTTCCCTAGCCTTCCCTAATAGTCAACTGAAACACCATAAATCTTGGCATGGAAAACCCATGGGTTTACCTAACTTTGAATCCAAGTTTTTTTTCTAGATATTTTCTTGCATTTAGAGTTCTGGACCGACCCTTAGAATCAACCTCAAGTAAAAATTTGAAACATTCGTTCCCAAATTTATTTGTAAAATTCATTCCAAGGTTTTATTTTGTTTTGAGGAAATCTTGCTGAAGTCATAATAATAACATATGCTATAGTTTTAGGAGAACATTCGTATGTCTTCATTCAATGCTTTTTGTAGATTTCTTGCTCTATTTTCTTATCTAATTGGAATTCTTCATAGCTAAATTCTTCACCATAATGTGTAATAAATCTAAATACTTCAATGATATATGAGTAACATATTCATAGTAATGGTTCTAACAAAATGTATATCAACAAAAATATTGTATTAAATAAGGAAGTCTCCATAAAATCAAAAAATAACATTCATGGCTAGGATTCTTCAAACATAAATGCATCAAACATTTTACCATTTAGCTCAAAATCAATCCAAATAAGATAATAACACCTTATCTTCAACATAATGAAACAATTTTGTATGGAAAGCAATATGATTTTTTTATAAATGATGTTAAAAATTACATTTATTTCGATGATTTCAACTCAAATTAGAGATTACCATGCAATTTCAAACAATATAAATTGAGCAATACATAATATTTCGTAAACATTAGAACCATTAACCTAAAAAACATTGTGTAATATTCATATCCTTAGTAAATGAAAGATTATAACATGCAATGCTATTCGATTGAGATTAAATAAATTATATTATTTTCATTATTTATATTATATTACCTTAATTTATTCCATTTTAGCTTTGGCATATGAATTTACATAACAATAAAATAAAAATTTATTATTACTTACACAAGTTTACTTTGTCAATTCATACTTATTCAAAAGGACATTCAATCCACACAAAAATTTTTATTAGACTCATCTCAAGTAGCTCTATGTTATTAAATATTTACTTTATATTTTTTATTTCATTTTTTAAAGTTTTGCATTCTATAAGAGATACATTGATTCATACCTAATTTTATGGTCAAGAATTTTACACTCAATCATGATGAAACCAAAATCATTAGACTAGTCTGTATGTGCTCCAACTAATTATATATTTATTTTTTATTTTAAAATATTGTACATTGAAGGGTTTTGGAATCCTTTCATGGGACATTTTAATTTTGTATCTTATTTTACAAATGAGAATGTTACAATTGGTCTCCTTAATATCCTGAAAGGTAACACTTCTATACAATGTATCTCATTTCTTCATAGCATTTCTAAATGCAGTTCAATTGAGATAAAACAAATATTGTTAGACATATTTTGATGACCTTGATATAACTAATTATTTATTTCATTATTTTAAACTATATTATCTATATTTTTGTGTAAATGAAGAGACATTTATGTTTACACATGTTTTGATAATAGAGGATGTTATACTTTACCACTTTGCCATCTTGGAACATAAGTTTTGCTTACAATTTATCTCATTTTTTCCAATTTTATTACTTTGGCTTGTTATCATAGTATATAGCTTTAATTTTTTTCATGTGACCAATTTGACATTTTAAATTAATTAAATTCTATTACTTCAATTCGTCTTATTTTAGCTTTTTTATATAGTTACTTATTATTGAAATAATAATTTTCTATTATTATTACATATCTTATTTGATAATTCTACTTAATTGAAAATATGTTCCACTCACAACAAAAAAATGTCGTATGACCCATTTCGATAAGCTCTGACAAATTAAATATCTTTAATATTTAAAATTTCTTTTGATATTTTTTGTATATATTTTATGATATATTTTGATTAATATATTGCCTTTTCATCAACGATGTTAAACTCAAATTCCATAGTAGAATGGAGTGCAACTTTTCAAGGTAATTTATCTCAGTTTTTCATATTTTTTCTTTGATTTCACACAATTCCTTTAAAAAACTAATTCACTTCTTCTGCAACTGTTGCATCACTTTTGTTTGGTTTGATTACATTACTTCAATTTCTCTTATTCTACTTTAAAATTTTTATGAAAATTTTAAATAATAATTTATTATTATTTATTCTTATTTACTTTTGTAGTTCTTAAAAATTTCAAGTTATGTCTATTTAAGATGAAATGACCATTGTAGGACTTATTCCAATGCTCTAAGCCTAATAAGATATTCATTTTATCTATATATAGTTTTAAAAATAATTTGTTTTCTAGGGTTACATTACACTTCATGAGAGATTTCTATTGGTTCCTTATTTAATGATAGAGTAAGCTATATTTTATCTCTTTTGTTTCTTGTAATTCATCTTTTTAATAGAATGTATCTCATTTTTTCAAATATTTTTATTATGTTTGGTCATTTTATAGTGGAACTTTACTTTTACTCCTTTTAAAATGCTATAAAATGGTAATATTTAATTATTTCAAATTGTCTCATTTCAACTTTAATAAATATTTACTTAATTAAAAAATAATAATTTACTAATATTTAAACTTAATTGTTTTAGCAATTCATAATATTTCCAAATAAGATGCAATGAATGCAAAAAAAAAGTTATTAACTCATCTCGACAAGCTTTATCCAATAAGTTATTTAATTTGATTTTTTTAATATTTTATGATCTATGGCTTTGGCATACCTTTTTAATAGATTTTCTTCATGCTCGATTTTACTGTCATGCAAGGCTAGATCTCTTTTCTATCTTAGGATAAAGATCTCTCACACAATTTATCTCATTTGTGAAATTGTTTTTCTACTATTGGTCACATTATAATGAAACTCCAATTATCCTCTCCTACAACTTTCACATCACTTTGATTTTGTTGTATTATATTTCTATAATTTATCTTATTTTAGCTTCAATAAAAATTTACTTAATATTAAAATAAAAATTTATTGTTATTTATATTTATTTACTTAGGTAATTTGTATTAATTTTAAAGTAGGTCTTGTCATCATGAAACAAATGTTTTTGGACCCATCTTGAGGAGATTTATATAATTAAATATTGAATTTTGCATTTTTAAATATTTGTAATGTATTTTTCTATGATTGATAAGTCATTTCTTTTCATACCTAATTTGATGATCCAGAATGTTATACTCGATCTTCCCAACATTATGGAATGTAGCTTATACTATAACTTATCATAATTTTAAAAACATTTCACTTTGATTTGCTTACATTTCTATAAAACTCTACTTTTCCTTTAGTGTGTCCTTTACATCACCTTAATTTGGCTATAATATAATGCCTAAATTTATCTTTTTTTAGCATTATTATATATTTATCTAATATTAAAATATGTTTTTATTATTTATATTTTTGAATTCTATAATTCATAGTAATTCAAAACGAGGTCTTGTCAACATGAAATAGTTATCGTTTGACTACTATCAATAAGCATTATTTAATTCAAGATAAATTTTTCTTTATTTTTAAATAATTTATTTTTCAAGTATTTTAGTAGGTTTTATAAGACATTTCTATTTGTAACCAACTTGATTATCAAAGATGTTACAATCAAACTCCTTAACATCTTGGAATACAACTATCCTATAAAATTTATCTAATTTCTTTATTTTTTTTTCATTTGTTTAGATTTTTTTTCTTAAAGCTATAATTCTCCACTCTTGTGACCATTACGTCACTTTGACTTTATTATATTACATTTTTTTCACTTTTCTCTTTATAGCATTAATATGTATTTACTTAATGTTAAAATAATAATTAATTATTTATTTTAGTTAATAACTATAGCGATTCACTGTAACTACAAAAGAAGTTCAATCATGATGAAACAAAATTCATTGGAGTAATCTCAATGAGCTCAATGTAATTAAACATACATTTTCATGCTTTCAAATAATTTATTTGATAGGTTTTTGGTACATTTTAGAAGGATTTTGATTGATTAATTTATTAAGGATTAGGATATTACACTTTATCTCCTTAACATCTTGAAATGTGACTTTGTTGGAAAATATAATTAATTTGTTGAGAAGTTTTCTTTTCATTTTGTTGTGCTTTTATGAAACTCTAATTCTACTCTATTATCACATTTCCAGAGCTTTACTTTTCTAACATATTAATGTATAATTTATCTTATTTGAGCTTTAATATATATTTACTAAATTTTAAAATAATAATTTACAATTTGTATGCTTTTTTTTCTTTAGTAATTCATTATAATTAAAAAAAGGTCTAATGCTCACAAAATAGACATTATTTGATTCATTTAGATAACTCTATCACAAAAATATTCCTTTTTGCTTACATTTCAATAGCACCCACTTTGGCAAAGAGTTTGTTACACTTGATATTCTTTGTATCTTATAATGCTACTTTCTAAAACAATTTATCATATTTCATCAAATTTTTATGCTACATTTTCTTACACTATTAACAAAGTATAGTTCTCTTTTCATTTTAGCTTCACATCACTTTAATTTGTATACATTACATTAGTATAATTTTTCTCAATTCAACATTACTAAACATTTGCTTTGTATTAAAAAATACTTTACTGTTACTTATATTAATTAATTTTAATATTTTGTAGTAGGCCCTAATAAGGTCCTTCCAAAGCAAAATAAATATCTGTAGACGTATCTCTATAAGTATTATTTAATCAACTATAGAATTTTAGATTTATATGTATTCCTTTTATTTTTTTTCTCATGAATTTTGAGAAATTTATATTTTTAACGATAGATGGCAGATTATTTGATATTCTTATCATGTTGTAACATAGCTTTTATTTATGATTTCTATCATTTATTCAAGTGTTTATTTTTTATTTTGTTATATTATTATGAGACTTTAATTTCCTTAAAATGTTATATTTATATTTCTTTATTTGGTTATATTATTTCTCTTGAATTTATCTTTATTTAGCATTATTATAGATAACTTATTTTAAAAATAATAATTTATCATTTTTTGTTCTTATTAAATTCCAAAATTCTTAGTCATTTCAAATAAGGTCCTTTCGAGATGAAGGAAACGTCATTGGAGTCATCTTGATCAGCTCAATTAATTTATTATTAACTTTTTATATGTTTAAATATTGTTTTATGATTTTGAGATATTTTATAATGTAATTTATCATATTTGCTAAAAGTTTTTTCCTTTAATTTGGATACATTGCAATTTAACAAAATTTCTCTTTTCTTCTGACCTTTGCGTGTCTTTCTTTTGATTATATACATATATATATATATATAAAAAAATAATTTTTTCTATTTACTTCTATTTAATTTAATAATTCTTAGTAATTTCAAATGAAGATAGATGGAGGAGAAACAAAACCTTTGCCTTTTCTAAACGAGCTTTATCAAACTAAGTATTACTTTTATATTTTTAAACTATTATTTTCTAGTGTTTTGGTGTATTTTATAATACATTTTTATTTCAAGTTGATTTGACTATTAATTATTTTCCATGCAATTTGCTTTGTCAGGTAGGAATGAAACTTTTTCATATAATTTATCTAATTTCACTAAATTTCTTATATTGATTTGGTAAAACAATATATTACTCTAAATTTTCTTTTGTTTGATCTTTACCTCGCTTTGATTTTGTCATATTATATTTCTATAATCTATCTATTTTTTGCTTTAATATATATTTACTTAATTCTAGAATAGAAATTTATTATTTTTTTTGCTAATTTAACTTTATAATTTTCAATAATCCTAAAATAAGTGAAATCAAGATAAGACAAACAACATTGGACTTGTCTCAGTGAGCTTTATGTAATTAAAGAGACATTTTTATAAATTTAAATATATTATTTTTTTTTTCAAATTTTATGGGTCATTTCTATTAATACTATAAGATTATCTTGGATGTTACACATTATCTTTTTAATAATTTTTAATGTAGCTTTCATTTATAATTCATTTAACTTGTTAAAATATTTTTCTTTAATTTTGTTATATTCTTATTAAACTCTAATTCTTCTCTTATGTCGTATTCACATTAATTTGATTTCGTTTGATTATATTTCTTTAATTTATCTTTTTTTAGCTTTGTTGTATATTTACTTAATATTCAAATATACATTTTGATAAGGTCAATCTAAGCAAATATTTTTCTTTTTAAATTTCTTTTTGAATTGTTTTGGCACGTTATACTTGAAAATTTGATTCATTTCTAATTTGACATTGAGGATGATATATTTGATCTCTTTAGCATCTTATAATTCAACATTCAGACATAATTTATCTCATTTCATCAAAATTTTCACTTTTATTTGTTTATATTACTATGATTATATTATGAGCTCTATCTAATTAAATGAATATTTTTATATATTAGTTTATATTTTATTTTTCAGAGTTTTGGTATTCATTACGAGTCATTTACACTTATACACGATTTGATGATCGAGCATGCTCCACTTGATCTCCTTTCGATTATAAAATGTAGCCTTCTGATATCATTTAAGATGTTATTTGAAATTGCTTACTTTCATTTAGTCACATTATTACCTCCAATTCTCCTATCATTGTCCTCAAATTACATCCAATCAGTTATATTAAATTAGTTTAATATATCAAATTTTAGCTTTAATAAATATTCTTTTAATATTAAAATTAATTTACCATTACATATTTTAACTTACTTTAAAGTTAAACGAAGCAAATACTGAGAAAAGAGTGCATTTGTTTGTAGTGAGTAGGGTGGTGTTTTATCATAGATTAGTTTTCCTCTGAGCATATGTTCTTTTTATATAAACTCTCAGAAATAGTTAACGAGTTTGTAAGGAAGATCAATAAATGATAAGGGAGGGAACCTATAAGAAAATGATGAGGAATGGAACCTACCTTTATTAAAGAAAAAACTTGAACTTTCTTCCTTTGATTCTTCTCCCTTTCATCCCATGGAAAGAATTCTTCCTTCATCCCCATAATATGTTTTTCAGATACTAGTATACAATTGCAACCCATCTTTACACAATGGGCGGTTGGCACATGACCTCCTTCTTAGAAAGAAATTTCCTCTTTTTTGATCTTATTTACTTAATAGACTTTTTTTGACACCATATTGTATGGTGGATTTCAAAAGATATGAAAAATCTATATCCAAGCCATACATAAGACGTTCATGGCCCCATTTTTAATCATGTAATAGCTTCCCAATCCAAAGCTTGTTCATTGTTTTCCTCTATGGAATATTGATTGGCTTTATCAGAACAAAACTCGAGGCCTTATCAGGACAGTAGTCTTTTATTTTAAAGTAATACAAGGCCCTATGTTTACATTGAATTTCAGGACTTGAACAAAGCAGGCCCCAAGGATGACTTCCTTGCACTACATGAATTACATGAAAGGAGGATACCAAAAATTTAAGATTGGGAGAGTTAGAGCCAAAAAAGAGCATTCCTCAATCATTCGACTGTACTTAAGGAGTTTTTATCTAACTAAAAATTCATTTTTAATTTTTAAGTTTTTATTTTTGAAGATTTTGTTGCACTTTGTCATACATTTTGATACATACCTAATTTAATGGTTGTGGATTTTGTCCTTAATCTACTCACTATCATGGACTTTAACATTCCTAAACAAATTATCTTATTTTTTTCAAAATTTTAACTAAATAAAATTTTATTGCTATGTAACAGCAAATCTAGTCTCATGTAACCAATACATATTTTTCATTTTATTATATTTTATTAATTCAATTTATCTCAATTTAAAATTAAAACAATTTTATATAAAGTAAAAAAATAACTTTTATTTTTTTATTTAATTTAATTATTTATTAATGTTCTGAATTATGTTTGATAATGATGAAGAAAATGTCGTTAGACTCATCATGATAAGCTCTATTCAACGAAGTATTTTAATTTTAAAGATTTAATTTCTAAGATTTTATAGGTTTTACTTGATTGAATAAGATAGACTAGATCCACATATTGTTAAGGAATGTACTTTTTTCATACAATTTGCCATATTTTTTGAAATGTTTACCTTAACTTTTTTTATGTTGTCATGTAACTCAAAATTTTCTCTCTAGTAACATTTACACCATTTTATATGGTTATATTACATTTTTTTAGTTTATCTTATTTTAACTTTATTATGTATTTACTATATATTAAAAATAATAATTTATTATTATTTATGATTATTTAATTTCTTAAATCTTAGAAGATGATACTATCGATCTTCAAAGTATCTTTGTATACAATTTCTTGAACAATTCATCCTATTTCTTCAATATTTTCTGTTTCATTTTATCACAATATTATCCCTAAATCTTTTCTCGTTTGACCTTTACATAACTTTTATTTAGATATGTTATATTGCTTTCATTTATCTCATTTATATCAAGGATATTATACTTAATCCTATTACTATCTTTTAACACATGATTCTTGCATAGTTTATGTTATTTTCTTCAAATTGTTTGCTTTTCTCTTATTATATTAATTTGCAACTCAAGATCTAATCTCATGTGATCTTATAATATTTTAATTTAGGAAACTAAGCTTTTTTAATTTACTGCATTTCAACTTTAACATATATATTTAGTTATTATTTATATAATAATTTATTATGTTATGCTTATTACTTTTGATAGCTTGAAATAACTTCAAATGAATTCTTATAGAGAAGGAACACATGTGATTGGATATATCTTGACAAGCTCTATCCTATTGAATAATCTTTCTTATATTTTAAAATATTTTATTTTTAATTACTTTTGATTGTAAGAGATAATTTGTTTTATACTTGATTTGATGATTGAGGATGTTACACTTGATCACCTTAGTATCATTGAATGCAACTATCCAAAAAAATGTATCTTAGTTTACAAAAATTTTAACTTTGATTTTCCCAGATTACTATGAAACTATAATTCCTATTTTGTGTATCATTTACAACACTTAGACTTTGTTCTATTCAATAGCCTATATTAAAGTCTATTTTAGCTTTAATATATATGTTTTAACTATTAAAAGAATAAATTATCTGCTAATGCTAATTTATTTTTGAAATTCACAATAACTCCTAATGAGTCGTATTGATTTGAGAAAGACATTATTGGACTCAACTTGAAGTTACATCAAAATAAACATTTTTTAATATTTTAAAATAAATTATTTTATATAATTTTTGCAAACTTCATGAATAATTTAGATACTTAAGAGATTTGTTGATCAAGGATTTTGTAATCGATATTCATAGTATTTTGGAATGGAACTTTTTCACGTAATTTCTCTGGTATCTTCAAATATTTGAACATGATTTCTTTATATGACTACGAAACTACAGTTCTCATCTCATTTTCCCTTCGTATAACTTTAGTTTGATTATTCTACATTTCTTCATTTACTAATAATTCTGTTTATTATATATTTATTTAAAATAAAAATAGCATATTATTCTAGTGCTTATTTATTTTTTTAATTAATGAAAATTCCAATGTAGGTCCAATCAAAATGAAGCTAATAATGTGTCAAGCATCTTGACAAGCTTAATTCAACTAAATACACATTTATATAACTTTAAATACTTTAATTTCAAAGGTTTTTACCAACTTTTAAAGGCATTTTAATTTGTTATAAATTTGATGATCAAGTATTTTACACTCAATCCTCTAACAATCATGAATTGCTTCTTTCTCAAAAATTTTCTTAAATTTCTTGAAATTTTACAATTTGATTTCATTAATTTGCTAGGTAATTGTAATTTGCTTCTTATTTGACCTTTTCATTCCTCTTGAGTTTTTTATATTTCATTACTTTGCTTTTACTTATTTAGCATCAAAATACATTTACTTAACTGTAAAAGTAATGTGTTATTATTTATAATTATCTAGTTTTATGTTTTACAGTATTTTCAAGTGAGGTCTGATTTATATGAAAGGAACATCATTAGACTCATCGCTATGTGCTACATCCATATATATGTATATATATATATATATATATATATATATATATATATATATATATATATATATATATATATATATATATATATATCTTATTTTTAAATAGTTTAATTTCTATAATTTTTGCCTTTTTTGGGAGATATATAAATATATACCTGATTTGACAATAAAGAATATTACAGTTGATCACCATGTATCATTCAATGAAATTTTCTAATATAATTTATCTCACTTCAAATGTTTTTCATCGATTTGGAAATATATTATGAAGCTCTAGTTGTACACTCTTGCGACAGTTACATCATTTAGATTTTGTTATATTACATTGCTTAAATTAATAATATGTAAATATATATATATTTACATATTATTAAATTAATAATTTTATAACTATTTTTCTTATTGCTTTTTAATTCACATTAATTCTAAATCAGGGCCAATGAAGATGAAATAAATGTCATCCAAATCGTCTCAACAAGCTTTAGCCTATTAAGTATTCATTTCCAAAAATTTAGACATTTTTTTGATAATATTTGTGTGCTTTATGAGACAACTTAATGCATACATGATTTGATGATTGATGATGATATAATCAATCACCTTATGTTCTTAGGTTGCAGTAATTCCAAACAATTTCTCTACTTGAAATTTTTTGGTTATCTTATTAAATAACTCTAAACCTCCTCTTATGTGAACTTTAGATCACTTTTTGTTTATTTTATTACATTGCTTCAATTTATCTCAATTACACTTTAATATATATATTTACTTAATGTTAGGATAATAATTTATTATTTTATACTCTTTTTTACTTTGTAATTTGTAGCTATTCTCAATGGCTTTAATTCAGATGAAATGAAAACCACTGGAATCATTGGACTTACCTTGACAAGCTCTATTCAATTAAATATTTTTTTTTATTTTTTTTAAATACTTTATTCTCTTATGCTCTGGTAGGGTTTACAAGCTACTTGGATTCATAATTGATTTGATGATAAAAAATGCTCCATCTCCTTTGGATCTTCGAATACAACAATTCTATTTTATTTAACTTTTATTTTGAAATGTTTTTAATTTTAATTCGTTAATTATTATGTAAATCTAATTCACGTTACACATGACAATTACATTACTTTTTTTGTTATAATACATTGCTAGTATTTTTCTCATTTAAGCTATATATATACTTTATTTTATAACAATAATTTTTTTGCTATTTATACTTGTTTAATTTGATAATTTCTGGTAGTTTTATATGAGGTTTGATCAAAACAAAGTAAAATGTTATTTGTCTAGCCTTGAAGGAAAATATGTAATTAAATATACTGAAAACAAAGAGGGTTTAAGCTCACATGATAGAAAATTTAATATTACATAGTAATTACAAAAACAAAAGAAAAACATCTAATGAAATTAGAAATATTATATAGGAAAATTTTATTCAAAGATATTTAGGAGATCAAACATAACACCTTGGGTCATCAAATTTTGTTAGAATTAAAATGTCTCATAAAACTTGCCAAATTACTAGAAAATTAAATTTTTAAAAATATAAATAACCATTTAATCAGATATAACATTATTAAACTGGGTCTGAAGTTATGACCAATTAATAAATAATTTTTTCATAAAAATAAATAAATATTTATTTAATTATTAAGTGAGTATTTATTGATGCTAAAATAAGTCTGGTCAATGTAATACAACAAAATCAAAGATAAGTAATGGTCATACGAGAGGAGAATTAGTGTTTCATAATAGTATATTGTAAAAAAACCTAAAGAAATTTGTTAAATTAAATAATTTATGTAGAAAGATATATTGTATATTTAGGAGATCAAGTTAGTATTATCAATCATAAAAATAATGTGAAAAAATGCATCATAAAGAGATAAGGAACTCTAGGAAATAAAATATGTAAAAATATAAAAATAAATATGTACAGTGATATAGCTCATTGAGAGCAATCCAATGATGTTTTGTTGTCTCATTTGAACCTCATTTTGAATTACTTTGAAATTCACATGTTAACAAGCCTAAATAAAAAAATAATTTTTAATATTTGGTAAATTTATATATATCAAATTTTAATTAAGATAAATTGAAGGAATATAACTTAAACAAATGAGAGTGAAACTTGTAGAGAAATAAGATGACTTGAAGGAGAACATTCATTTCAAACATACTAAGAAGATCGTGTGTTACATTCTGGATCAAATCTGGATGCAATCAAAATTTTTAATAAATTATGAAAAAACATAAAAATATTTTCAATAATATAAAAAATGTATATTTTATTTAACAATGGTGTTTAAGAAGTGACCTCCTATATTTGTTTTAACACTATAGCACCTCTTTTGAAATAGCTATGAATTAATAAAGTAAATAAGGATAAAAATTAAAAATTATTGTTTTAACATTAAACAAATACATATAAAATTTAAAATGAAATAAATTAAACCAAATGTGAGAAAGAGATAAAAATTTAAAGAAATGACAAATCGTGCAAGAAAGTTACATTCTTTGGTACTAAGAAAATCAAATGTGCATACTCCATTATCAAAGCATGTACTAATAAAAATATCTCATAAATCATGATAAAATAATTCTAATAAAAAATTTAAAAAATTATAAAATTAATATCTAATTCTTTAATGATCATTAAGGTAGGTCTAATAATGTTTGTTTCATCTTTTACAAACTTCATTTAGACTTACTGTTAATTTAACGAAGTTAACAAGCATAAATAAAAATAAATTATTATTTAGATACAATGTAAATGTATATTAAAAGTTAATTGACATAAAAGTAAGTATTATAATATAAAAAAATGAAAGAATAATATGAATCACAAGAGAGGTGAATTTGAGTTTCAAAATAATATCATTAAATCAAAGCAAACTATTTGAAGAATTGAGTGTTATATGACAATATTTTTTTCTAAGAAACTAAGGAGATTAATTGTGATACAATTGATCATGTCATTATGGCAGAACAAGTTGTCTCATAAGATGTGTAAACAATTTACAAAATAAAAAATATTTAAAATATATAAAAATTAGTTTTTACTTGAATAATGATCAATTTTATTATTTGAATGACATTTGTTTTCCTTCATCACACTTAAATTCAAAAATAATACAAAATTATTAATTTAATATCAAATATTTAAGCTAAAATAAGATAAATTGATGTAATGTAATGTCATTAAATCAAATTCATATAAAGGTCACATAGGTAGAGAATTAGAGTTTGTTTGGAATGCACTCAAATTGAAGAAAAAAAAAATTTATAAAATCTACAAGTAGTAATACACATACCAAAAAGATTGAATGTGACCTCCTCTATCATTGAATTAGATAAAAATTAAAACATATCTCATAAACCATAAAAAAATAATAGAAAATAAATTTTTAATTAAAAAAATATTATTTATTGGATAGATATCATTAACACGAGTCCAACAATGTTTATTTCATTTGATTTGTTGCAAGTTAGCAATGTAAAATTCAAAAATAATAGTTAATATTATCTAAATAATTAGTAAATATATATAAAAGTTAGAATAAGTTAAATTGAAACAATGTAGCACAACAAAAACAAGAGCATGTGAAGGTTACTTGAGAGAAGACTTAGAGTTACATAGTAATATAACTAAATCAAAGTAAACAATTTGAGTTAAAGAGATAAATTATAAAGCAATATGGTATTCGAAGACACCAAAAGAAAGGGAACCATTCTAATTCACTAAAACAAAAGAAAAAAAATTAAAAAATACATAAAAATCAATATTTAATTGATAGTGCTCCTTAAGATGACAAGAATGTTATTTGTTTATTCTCCATCAAACCTCCTTCAGAATTACAACAATTTACAAAAAGTTAATAACTATTAAAAATAACCTTTTTGTTTAATATTAATTAAATATATAACAAGGTTGAAATGATATAAATTGAAATAATAAAATATAACCAAGTCAATGTAATGTAAAGGCCACATCATAAGAGAATTATAATTTTATTATAATTTACACAAATTTAAGGAAACACTTCAGAGAAATAAGATCAACTGTACAAGAAAGTTCATTGTAAGACTAAATAAACATTCTTAATCATCAAAATAGATATGACTGAAATATCTCATAATGCATGACAAAAACTAGAAAATAAAATATTTTAAATTAAAAAAAATACATTAACCTTACTTAACAAAGCTCATTAGTGTTGTCCAATGAAGTTTGTTTTTTTCATTGAATCTAGTTTGCAATTATTATGAATTACCAAGGAAAATAATTATAAATAATAAAATATTATTCTATAATACAAATTAAATATATATTAACGATGAAATGCGATGAGATAAAGAAACATAACACAAATAATGAAAGTGATGTAAAACAAATGAGTGGAGAATTATTGTTTTGTAATGATTTAACAAAATCTAAGAAAAATATTTAAAATATGAAGTAAATCATATGGGATGGTTACATTCTAATACACTAAGTCAATCATATATAACATTCATGATATTTAAATTATGTATGATTATAAACTTCTTGTAAATCATCCATAAACATAGAAAATAAAATATATAAAAGTATAAAAAGTAATATATTACTATGTAGAGCTCATTGAGGCTTATCATCTAACATTCTTTCTCTCTACTAATCCTCATTTGGAATTACTCTAAATAAATAAATTAAATAGGCATTAAATTAACAAAATATTATCTTAAAGTTGAGTAAATATATCCTAAAGTAAAAATGAGACAAACTGATGCAATGTAATACAACCACATCAAAGAAAGTGATTTGTAATGATCTTATAAATTTTACAAGAATGTTGAGTTACATGATAACAAAAATATTGATTAAAACATGCTCATTTATCAAGTCAAGTATGAACAAAACAAACTACCTTTATTTCATCTCAAACAATCCAAATTTGGAAAAAATATTTATTACTAAAGAAACTATAGTTAAAAATTAATAAAATAATATTTTTATATTAAACAAATAAATTTTAATACTAAAAATGATATAACATAAAGATATCTTATACTACCAAATCAAAGTAAATTAAAAGTCACATGAGTGTAGAATTAGATAAAGTATAGTGGATTGTTGAATTCAAAGATATTAAAAAGGTCACAAAAATCATCCATGATTGTCAAATATCCTACAAAAACAAATCTTTCACAATCCATAAGAATTACTAAAAATTAAACTTTTGAAAAAAAAAAAAAGATTTTTTAATTTCATAATGCTTTTCGTCGCAAGTGCGATGATGTTTGTTTCATTTCAATTGGAGATTGTTTTGAAAGACCAAAAATTACAAAAGCAAAAAGACATAAGTAATAATAAAATATTATTTTAATATAAAATTAATTTATATTAAAGCAAAAACAAGATAAATTTAACAAATGTAATATAACCAAGTCAAGGCGAAGGAAAGGTCACCGATGAGGGGATATTGAGCTACATAAAAATAAAACTGAAATAAAATAAAAAGTATTTTTAAAATATGAAACTAAATGTTTAATTTGACAAAGCTTATTGAGTTAGGTCTGATGATGTTTTTTCACCTCGATGGGATCTCATTATGAATCATTATCAATTTTCAATGTAAAATAGCATGAATAAAAAATATAGTCTAGTATTAAGAAAAAGTCTATCAAAGCTAAAATATCCTAAATTAAATAATTATAATATAAAGAAATCTATGAAAGGTAATGGTCACAAAGGAGAATATTTATTTTTAAATAAAAATATAACAAATATAAAGTAGTTTTGAAGAAATGAGAAATTTACTTTGCAAAATGTTTATCACAAAATACAAAGGACATTTAGTGTAATGTCTTCAATTGTGAAATATGAGTGATTAAAATTTTCATAACACTTCTAAAAGAATTATAAAATAAAATATTTAACAATATAAAAACAAATATTTATTTAGAGAGGGATTGTTTAAACTAGTTGAAAATTTAAAAATAATATATAATAATTATTCAAATATTAAGTAAGTATACGTTAAAGCTAAAACGGAATGAATTAAAGTTTTTTAATACAACTAAACTAAAATGATTTAAAAGTTATATAAGAGGATGATTAGAGTTTCAAAGTAATATATCAAAAAAAACTAAACAATTTGATAAAAATAGATACATTTTATGTGAATGTTTTGTTACGACATATTTTGTAGATGGACTATAAAATTGTCTATCATTGATGTGTTACAAATCAAAGCATCTCAAAAATGCACCCCAAAGTATTTTGAAAATAAAATATTTGAAAATATGAAAATGAATATATAATTAGATATGGCTTATCAAGATGACCCAACAATGTTTACTTCATCTCAATTGTAACCCATATTGAGTTATTACAAATTACTAAAATAATTAAGCATAAATAATAATAAATTATTATTTTAACACTATATAAATATATATTAAAGTAGAAATAAGATAAATTAAAATAATATAACTTAATAAAATAATAAATAAAAGTTGCATTGAAGGATACAAAGAAGATTAAGTGTAACAACGTCAATCGACAAATTATTTATGAAACAAAAGGTTTCATAAATCATGCATAAATTAAAAAAATAGTGCTTATTGAGATAAGTCTAACAAATCTTGTTTCATCACGAAGTGTCTCATTTGAAATAAGTATAAATTATAAAACTTAATAAGCATAAATAATGTTAAAAATAAATTTTAATAATAAAAATATATACTAGACAATAAAAAAGATAAATGGAAGCAATGTTATATAACCAAATGAAACCAATGTAGAGGTCACACGAGAGGAGAATTATAATTTCATAGTAATATACTCAAATCAAACAAAAATTTTGAAAAATAAGAAAAAAATATTAGAAAATTGAATTTAAAGATACTAAGAAGATCAAATGTAAAATCATTGGTTGTCAAATTAGGTAACAATCAATTTGCCTTATAAATCATGAAAAAAATCAAAGAGAATTAAATACTTAAATATAAAAATTAAATGAATATTTAGTTGGATAAAGCCTATTGAGATGAGTCTAATGATATTTTGTTTATCTCACTCAGACCTATTTTATAAGTACTAAGTACTATAAAAGTGAACAAGCTTAAATAATAAAAAATTATTATTTTAACATAACAAAATAAGTACTATAACTTAAATGAGTTAAATAGAAGTAAAGTAACATAATCAAAATAAGTTATTATAAATGGTCAATAATATAACAAAATCAAATAAAACTTTTGAAGAATCAATGAGTTATTTTTGATAGTTACATTCTAAAATACTATTGAGATCATTTGTAACATCCATGATTATTAACTCATGTGTGAATTGAATTGTCTTGTAAAGTATACCAAAATACTAGAGTACAAAATATTTTAAAAAATTGAAAATAAAAAACTAATTAGATAAAGCTTCATGAGATAATCCAAAGTCATTATTTACTTCACCATAAGCAAAAATTTAGAATTACAATGAATTAAAAAAATAAAATATTATAAATATTAATAAATTATTTTTTTATAGTTATATAAATATATGTAAAATAATTAAATAAATTTATTGAATAAATATCCTAATATAAGAAAAATATATGAAGAAATGTGAGTAATCATATAAGGAAGCTTATTTCAAGGTAGTAAAGAAATTAAGTGCTACAATCTGAATCATTAAATAAAGTATGAATAAAACTATACCATAAAGTGTGTCAAAATATTAGAAAAAAATTTAAAAAATATCAAATTGAATATTTAATTGGATAGAGCTCGTCAAGTCTAGTCCAACGACATTCATTTTATCTCGTTGAGATCTCATTAGAAATTACTTAAATTTAAAATTTTAAATAAGCATAAATAAAAATAAAATATTATTTTAAAGGAACTAAATAATTACTACAGTTGAAATAAGTTAAATTGAAGTAAAGTAACATAACACAATTAAAAGAATGAAAAGGTCATATAAGAAAAGCTTTATAGTTACCTTGTAATATAACAAAATCAAAACAAAAAATCCATAGAAATTTGAGAAAAATTATATGAGGAAGTTTTATTCCAATATATTGAGGAGATCCAATATAACATTTACCATTGCATAATTTGGTAGAAACAAAATTCTTTTTAAAGCCTAACAAAAATATATGAAGTGTACAATTAATATATAATTAGATATAGCTTATCAAGATGAGTACTATATTATTTTGTTACCCACATTGGACCACAATTATAATTATTATGAATAAAAAAATTAATTAAACATAAATAATAATTATAAATTATACTTTTAAAATTATCTGAATATATATTAAACTTCAAATTAGATGAATTGAAAAAAGGTAATACAACAAAATTAAAGTAATGTAAATGGGATTCAAGAATTATGTTTAGCTTCATAGTAATATATAAAAATCAAATGTAAAAATTTGAGAAATGTAGATAAATTACATATGAAAGTTACATTCCATACTTTGAAGGTCAAGTGTAATGTTCTTTATCATCAAATAAGTGACAATCAAAATTTTTTGCAAAGCATCTAAAAACCCTATAAAAAAGAATTTTTAAAAAAAAATATAAAAGTTAATATATCTAATTTGATAAAGCTCTTTGATGAGGCCAATGAAGTTTTTTTTATCCCTATTCAACCTTGTTTGGAAAATTTTTATTTTTCTAAATAAAGAAAAATAAAAAGAACTAGTTATTATTTTATAGTTCAATAGTTATATACTAATAAAAAATTAAATAAATTAAAAAATTGTAATATAAATAAAATAATGTGACATAAAGGTCACATCAGATGAGATTTATATTGTCATAGTACTTTAGTGAAATCAAAGTGAAAAGATTGAATTAATTTGATAAATGGTGTGGGAAAGTTTTATTCCAAGATATTAAGGAGATTGTGTATAACATTCTCATTTGTCAAAATAGGTGCGAATAACAATATTTTCTAAAGTATGCCAAAAAAATTTTAAATTAAACAATTCAAAATTTAAAAACTAATATTTGTTGTAGGAAAGCCCCTTCAAATTTGTTTAATAACATTTGTTTCATCACCATGAGATGTCATTATGAACTACATTGAATTACAAATTTAAATTTGTATTTATAACAATAAAATAGGTTTAAAATATTATGCAGATATATATATTAATTTTAAAATAAGACAAATTAAAGAAATGTAATAGAACAAAAAAAAGTTTTGGGAAGATCACATGAGAGAAGATTTGGGTTTACATAGTTGTATAGTAACATCAAACAAAAAAATTCAAAATTAGTAAACATGTGTTGGAAATTTTTATTCCAAGATATATGAACATTAAGAAAAACAACCTTAATAACTAATTCATTTATGCTTTAAAATATTAGGTGAAGCATTGAAACGCCTTAGGAAATAAACTCTTTTAAAATATTAAAAAGGAATATTTAATTAAAATTAATTCAAATAACTTATAAATTATTGAAAATCAATATTTATTTTAGTAAAGTTCATCAAGGACTATCCAATGAAATTTTTTTTAATTTGAGTAGATCTTGTTTTGAATTACTGTACCGATTGAGCGTGAGTTATAATAAATTATAATTTTGAAATTATGTAAATATATACTAATGTTGAAATGAGATAAATTCAAGTAACATAATATTAAAAAACAAAAGTAACATGAAGGTGACATTAGAGAAGTCTTAGACTTGTACAGTAATATCAAAATGCTAAAGTAAAAACCTTGAATTAATGAGAAAATTTATTCTAGAAAGTTGCATTTCAACATACTATGGAGATAATGTTAACATTATCGATGATAAAATTATGTACTATCAAGATGCAATATTTAGCATCATGAAATGCATCAAAAAATAATAATAATAATAATATATAAAAATGAATAGATAATTTAATAAAACTTATTAAGGGTATTAGAACAAAGTCTAATGCGTGTCAATTAAACCTAGTTTGGATTTATTATGATAAACTAAATTAATTAAATATAAGTAATAATATATTATTTTTTTAATGTTAAATAAATATATATTAATGCTTAAGTGAGAGAAACTAAAGTAATGTACTATAACCAAGACAAACTAATGTAAAGGTAACACAAGTGAATATTTAAAGTTATGTAGCAATATAATCAAATGGAAGAGAAACATTATAGGAATTAAGAAAACTTGTATGAGAAATTTGTATTCTTTGTTGCTAAGGAGATCAAGTCTAATATTTTCCATAGTGACATCAAGTACGATACAAAATATCTCCTAAACCATTCCAAAAATCATAGAATAAAAAATTATTGAACATTTAAAATGAATATATAATTAAATAGAGCCCATTGACTAGTCCAACAATGTTTGTTTCATCTCTATGTATAATAGATTATTATTTTTTATTTTTAAGTTGATACATACAAAATTAGAAATATAATAAATTAATAGAATATAATAAACTTAAATCACAATGATTTAAAGATCATATTATTGGAGAGTTAGAGTTGCATAATATTATAATAATATCAAAGCAAAATGTTTGAAAAAACAAATTTTTTATGATATGGCTTTCCATGATACTAAGGATAACAAAGAAAAAAACAACATATAATAAAATCTGGCACGAGTTTAATTGACTCCATAAAATATGTCAACTCTATAGAAAATAAAATATTTTAAAATATGAAAATAAATATTTAATTTGCTAGCACTTGTTGAGATGAGTCAATTTAATTACTATGATTTACAAAGTAAACTACCATAAAGAATATAAATGTATATCTTGTTAATATAACATAAATATATACTAAGGTTGAAATGATTAAAATTATTAAGTGTAATATATGAAAATGAAGGTCATATAAGGGTCATATGAGTTGAGAATTAGAGTTACAAAGTGTTAGAATAATATTAAAATAAAAAATATAAGGAAAAGAGATCAAGTTTTTTTAGAAAGTTGCATTTTAAGGCATTAATAAAATTAAAGTGCCTCACAAAGAGTGCTAAAGTGTTGAGGGATGATAAAGTCATTGTAAATGCATAGTCTAGCTAAAATAAGATAAATTTAAGTGAGGTAATATAAGTAAATTTGAGGGATGATAAAGTCATTGTAGAAAGGAACTTGACTTTCATAGTAACATGACTAAATCAAAATAAAAAATGTACAGAAGAGATACCTTTTATGGAAAAACTTTACTTTAAGATATTAAGGAGATTGACTATAACATTCTCACTTGTAAAATCATCTATGAATCATAAATTTCTTATTAAATATGTAAAAATATTATAAAACAATATATTTAAGAAATTTTAAAAAAATGGATATATAATTGGAAAGAGATTGTTAAGATTTGTCTCACAACATTTGTTGTGTTGATTAAACCTTATTTTGAATTACTATGATCTAGTAAAATAAGCAAGCATAAGTAATAAAAACTATTTCGTTTAACATTAACCAAGTATATATTAATGCTCAGATGAAATAAATTGATGCAATGTAATATAACGAAACAAATGGGATCTATAGGTCACATTATAAGAGATTAGAGTTATATTTTAGGATGAAATAATAAAGGTAACAAATTGAAAAACTAATATAAATTATTTGACAAAATTATAATATAAGATTTTATAAAGGAATAGTGTCACATACTTTATTGTTAAATGATGAAAAAATAACTCGCAAAGCATGCAAAAAAGAAAAAAAATAAAATATTTCAAAATTAACAAAAAAATATTTACCGAAATAGAGTTGTCATCTAGGGTCCAATAATATTTGTTTCATCTCTATCAACGTCATTTGGATATAGTACAAATTACCAAAGTAATTAAACATAAATAATAATAAATTCTTATTTTTAATAATATGTAAAAATACATTGATGTTGAAATGATGAAAATTGATGCAATGTAATATAACTAAATCAAAACAATGAAATTGTCACATTTGAAAAGAATTATTTTTTATTATAACATAACAAAATAATGTGGGTGTGTTGCACTCCAAGACACTAAAGTGATCAACTAAAAGAACCTCAATTATCAAACAAGGCACAAAATCATGTCAATTCAAATAACTTTTGTTCTATCCCAATAAAACGTTAATGCAATTACTATGAATTACCAAAACTGTTAACATTAAAAAATAATAAACTATTATATTATTACAAAGCAAATATTTATATCCAAACTAAAATAGGATAAATTCAATAGTTGAATTATACCTCAATAAATATATCAAAATAAAAGAAAGTTGAAAAAAGTAATAAATAGTATAAGATAGTTGAATTATATTATATTTAGGTGACTGAGTATAGCATCCTTGATCACTAAAATAGGTATGAATAAAAATGACTTATAAATAAGTGAAAACCCTTCAAAATAAACATCTGATAAAGCATAAAAATAAATATTCAATTGAATAGAGTTAAATGAGATGAGTATAATGATATTTGTTTTATTTTAATTAGTGTTGTTTAAAATTACTATCAATTATTAAGAAACAATGAGCATAAATAACTAAAAACTAATATTATATTATTAATTAAATGTATAATAAAGTTGAAATAAGAATAATTATAGCAATGTAATACGATTAAATCAAGGTAATGTAAAGGTCACACAAGAAGAGATTTGTACTTATATAGTAATAAAAAAAATTTAAAAAAAAAATAAAAAATGTAATAAATTGTATAAGAAAATGACATTCAAGGATACTAATTATATCGATTACAATATACCTAATCATCCAAAAGGATATAAATTGTAAAATCTTAAAAAGCATGCAAAAGTCTTGAAAAAAAATTGAAAATGTTGAAATGGATATTTAATAAGATAGAGATCATCTAGATGACTCCAACAATATTTTTTTCATATCCATTAGACCTCATTTGGGATAGCCACGAAGCAACAAATTAATTTAACATAAATAATGAAAATATATTATATGAATATTAAAAAACATTATAACCACACAAGTGTGGATTTTGAGTTACATAGTAATATAACCAAATAAAAAAATAGAAGAAATGAGATAAATTATATAAGTAATTGTATTCTGAAATAGTATCAAGAAGAAGCGTAACATCTTCGATTATCAAATATGGTATAAGTCATAAATCTTGTCAAAACTTTTACAAATAAAATAATTAAATAAAAAATGAACATTTAATTGAATATAGCTCATTAAGAAAAGTCTAGTGATGTTTATTTAGTATTAATTTGTCTTAGGTAGGAATTATTTTCAATTACTATAGTAAATAAGCATCAATAATTACGATAATTATATTAAGTAAAGTTATATTAAAACTAAAAATAAGAAAAATTGAAGTAATGCAATATAATAAAATCATAGCAATCTATTATTCAAATAAGACAAGAGTGTGAGTTTCATTGTGATATAAAGAAATCAAAATCAAAACATTGTGATATAAAGAAATCAAAATCAAAACTTCGAAAAAATGAGATAGTTGGTACAATAAAGTTTCATTCAAAGCTTTTTAAAAGATCTAGTGTATTATTCTTCATCTTAAAATTTGGAAAATATCTAGTAATGTGTTCCAAATGTAAAGAAAATAAAATTTTTCAAAATTAAAAAAATAAATATTTAATTAGATAGAGCCCATCAAGGAAAGTCTGCTGATGTTTGTTTATACCCATAAAAAAATTCAATTATTGAAAATTACTAAAATAAGTAAATATAAATAATAATTAATTATTGTTGTAAACATTATGTAACTATATATTAAAGCTAAAAATTTAAATTAAAGTATTGTAATATAACAAAATTAATGTGATTTAAATGTCACATAATAGGATAGTTAGAGTTACATATTAACATAATAAAATTTAAAAAAAATTAAAGAAATAAGATAAATTATTCAAGAAAAACTATTTCCATGACATTATAGAATTTGAATCCAACATCTTCAATTGAAAAATAAGATATGAATTGATTTGTCTTATAAATCACATCAAAACTTCTACAAATATAGTATTTTAAAACATAAAAAGGATTATTTAATTACGTAATTCTCATTTAGATGAGTCCAATGACAATTTTTTTGACTCTATTAGGCATTCTTTATAAATTACTAAAAAAACTATCATAAATAACATTAAACAATTAACTTAGCATTAAGTAAATGCATGTTTGCATTGTGCCCTTCAAGATGTCTTTCAATGAAAGGGGGTATGCTCAGACAAGCTATTTAGACTTGTTTGAGTGATCAAAACATTGTCCTTATAGTTTGGCTTAGCATTGTAAAGTGATTAATGTAATTCGCATGTAGTTGAAGTGTGAGTCATGTATTGGCTCCCTTGATGTATAATATGCTACTCAACTTGGATAATCAAGAAGATTTATAACAAAATCAAATACTTCTAAATGTCACAGTAGAAAAGAATTAGAGTTACATATTGATAGATCAAAATCAAAGACAAAACTTTCAAGAAATTAAAAGAAGTGCAAAGGAAAAGTTATATTCCTGTAAACTTAGTGGACCAAGTGAAATAGCCTCGATGATCAAGTCACATGAAAATTAAAATACCATGTGAAGTATATCAAAACCTCAAAAAATTAATATTTTTAAAAAAGAACATAATTCCAAAGGGTTTACAAAGATGAGTCTATAGATGCTTATTTTGTCTTGATCACACTTTGTTTAGAGTTATTATGAATTAATAAAATAAAAAAACATAAATAATAATAAATTATTATTTCGACATCAAGCAAATATATATTAAAGTTAAAATTACAAAATTTGAAGCAATATAATATCACCAAATAAATGTAATGTAAAGGTCACATGATGAGAGAAAAATGTAAAATAGTGATTTAACAAAATCAAAGAAAAAAATTACAAAAATAAAATAAAATTTTCAAGAAAGTTTTAATGTGAGATATTAAAAGAATTTGTTGTAACAACCTTTAGTCATCAAAAAAAGTATTTTATAAAAATATCACGTAAAACATATAAAAACCGTAAAACATAAAAAAATTTAAAAATATGAAAAAGAATATTGAATTTAAAAAGGCTCAGTTAAATGACAAACAACATTATTTTCACCTCATCAAACCTCAATTAAAATTACTTAAAATAGACAAAAGAATAAGCATAAATAACAATAAGTTATTTTTTAATTTTAATTAAATATATATTAACAATGAAACATGATAAATTGAAGAAACATAATATAACAATATAAAACAATCATTGTGGCCACATGAGTGTAGATTTTTAGTTACATGCTAATATGACGAAATCTAAGCAAAAAATTTGCTTAAAAATGATAAACTGTGTGAGAAAGTTACATTCCAAGATGCTTAAAAGATCATTTGTAATTTCCTTAATCATAAAATTAGAAAAGAATAGATATAACATTTATTTTTTGTAGGAAAAATTTAAAATAAAATAATTAAAAAATTTAGCAAAGAAAATTTTGTTAGATAGATCTTATCAAGATAATTCCACAAACATTAATTTCATCTCGATTGAATCGTAGGGAGAACTAAAACAAATTAACATAGTAAATATGCTCTAATAATAATTGTAATAATAATAATAACAATAATAATAAATGTATTTTAAAATTGAAATAAGATTATATAGAAATAAAAGAAAAATATTCAACAAAATAAGATTATTTGTTTGAAAAAGTTGCATTCAAAGACATTCAGTAGATTGACTCTAATATTCCAAAAGTGTTGAATTATGTATGATTTACAATGCCCCATAAAGCATTCTAATACTATAAAAAATGAAATTTTGAAAAATATAAAGATGAATATTTCAATAGATAAAGCCTGATGAGTGTAGTCCAATGATATTTTTATTGTTTTGTTAGATCCTATTTATAATTACTACAAATTACTAAAGTCAATAATTATAAATAATAATAAATTATTTATAATTGCAAATAGATATATGTATTAAAACTAAAATCATATTAGTTGAAGTAATGCCAAATCGAAGTGATGCATTGGTCACACCATATTATATTTAGAGTTACATTGTAATATAAAAAAGTCAAAGAAAAAAATTTAAAGCAAAGAGATAAAATATTTGAAATGTTTTTTTCCAAGGTACTAAGGTTATCAAATGTCGTGCTCTTGATCATCAAATTAGATGTGAATTAAAATGCATCTTAAAAAAAATATAAGAAAAATACTTTAAAATGTAAAAATGTATATTTAATTTGTTAGAGCCTATTGAGATGATTACAACAATAATTTTTCCATCTTGATCGAACCTTTTTTAAATTATAACAATACATAAATTAAATAAGCATAAATAGCAATAAATTAATACTTTTTTATTAAATAAATATTTATTAAATTTAAATTTAGATTAATTGATGCAATACCAAAACAAAAACATGTAAAGGGCAAATAAGAGAATAATTTGAGTAATATACTAATTAAAAAATTAAAGGTAAACGATTTAAAAAAAGAGATTAACTATGTAAGAAAGTTATATTATAAGAAACAAAAGAGATTGAGCATGACATCCTGAATCGTCAAAAAATGTAAGATTCGAAATGAGTCGTAAGACATGAAAAAACTCTTGAAATTAAAAATTTACTAAAAAAAATAAAAATGACCATTTAATTAGTTAGCTCATTGAGGTGAGTCCAAAAAACATTTTTCACCTTATAATGACATCACATGAATTAATATGAATTACTAAGATAACTTTTAATAATTAATATTTAAATATTATTTTTATATTTAATAAATCTAAAATAATTATAAAACGAGATAAATTAAAGTTATTTAATATATTGGAATCAAAGCAATGTGAAGCTCACAAAAGAGAAAAATTAGAGTTTCATTGTAATACAACAAAATTAAAATGAAAAAATCAAAGAAATAAAAAAAATAGTATAAGAGGGTTGCAAGAAAAGATATTAAGATAGTTAACTATAACATCTTTGAAAATTGGAAAGAATTCATCAAGGTCAGTTACACGATATGTGTTTATCTCTATCAGACTATATTTAAAATTATTTTTTAAATATAAAATAATATATATATATTAAAGCTTAAATGAGATAAATTGATACAAAATAAAAAAAAAACTAAATGATAGCGATGTGTTGTTAATAAGAGAGAAGATTTAGAGTTACATAGTATATAACAAAATGAAATATTTAATTTTTGAAAATGAGATAAATTGTACTAAAATGTTCTAATCCAAGAGACTAAGGAGATATACTATAACATCCTACATAATCAAATTTGGTACCACCCAAAATATCTCCTACAACAAGCAAATATCTTACAAGGTAATATAAATAAAAATTTAATATTGTGTATTTCATTGAACATAGCTCATCTATGGTGAACTACAATGATTATTTTGCCTCCATCAAACAAAAATTGGAGATAAGATGACTTTACAAGTAAATAAATATATTGAAAAAATTATTTTTTCAATATTAAGTGGATGCACATAACAAAATGAAATGTGAGAATAATTAGAGTTTCGTAGTAATACAATCAAATCAAAGTACAACATTTAAAGAAATAATCTATATTTCATTAAAAAATGGCATTACAAATTATTAAGCGAATCAAAGGTTACATCCTCAATTGCTAAAAATGGTAAGAATAAAATGGCAATAAGTCTTTGCAACATCATAGAAACTAAAATATTTAAAAATATATAATAAAAATAATATGATGGATAGATCACATTTAGGCAAGCCCAACGATATTAGTTTAATCTTGATTAGAGCTCATTTGGAATTACTATGAATAACCAAAGAAATTAATTATAAATAACATATTTAAATTTAATATTTAGTAAATATATATTAAACAAAAAAAGATGATTATTAGAAACCACTTAACATAAATAAATCAAAGTAATATAAATGTCACATTAGTTGATAGTTAAAGTTTCATATTAATATAGGCAAACAAAATCAAAACTTTTTAGAAAATGAGATATATTTTATGGGAAAACTATATTTCAAGATACTAAAGAGGCAAAGTATTACGTTCTCGATCATTAAATATGATACATATAAAAATATCTATTAAAGCATTCAAAAATACTAAAAATAGAAATATGTAAAAATATTAAAATAAATATTTAATTGTAGAGAGATCATATAGATAAGTATAACAACATTTGTTTTGTCTAAGATTAACACTGCTTGGAATTACTATGAATTAGAGTATGAAAAGCATAAAAATAACAAATTGTTATTTTATTAATAAGTAAATATTTATTTGAGGTGAAAAAAGATAGATTGAAGTAATCTAATATAAAGAAATAAAAGTTATTTAAAGGTTTATTAAGTGTAGATTTAGAGCGAAATAATACTTAATGAATTCAAAGAAAAAAATTTGAAAACTAAGAAAAAGTGTATAAGAAGGTTGCATTGCAAGACACTATGGAGATAATTTGTAACATTCTCATGAAATAAACCAAACCTATATAAGATTAAATAATTGAAAATATGAAAATGAATATTTAAATGGATAAAGCTTATCAAGTTGAGACAATAATGTTTGCTTCTTCTCTATTGAATTTCATTTGAAAATGCTACAAATTATAAAATTATCAAATGTGTCTGTGTTTATATGCATATATAAAAGTTGAAATATAATAAACTAAAATAATATAATACAACCAAATAAAAGTGATATAACGGTAACATCAGAAGAGAATTAGAGTTTCATTGAAAATTATGTAATTGAGGTTAAAGATTCAAGAGATTCCATAAATTGTATACGATCGCCACATAGAAATATATGAGATGATCGAGTGTTACATCATCAATTAACAAATTTGTTATGAATCAAAATGTCCCTTTAAATGAGACAATAGTTTAGAACATAAAAAATTTCGAAAATATAAAAGTAAATAGTTATTTAAATAAGAAAATCAAAACAAGTACAATGACCATTGTTTAGTTTTGTTCAAATCTCATTTTGACTTTCTACAAATTACAATAATAAATAAAAATGAAGTTTTACTTTAATATAAATTAAATATATAATAAAGCTAAAATCTTATTAATTGAATTCATATAAAAATATGAAATAAAAGTGATTTGATGTTTCAATTTGAGGATAATTAAAGTTTCAAAGTAATACAAGGAGAATAAGAAAGACATAAACAAATAAGAAAAAATTAAGAAAAAGTTGCATTCCAAGATATTTAAGAGATTTAGTGCATGAGTAAAAATATATTTTAAGGCATGCCAAAAACTTTTAAAGTAAAATATTTCAAAAAAATTACTAAATTAATATTTAATTTGATGGAGGTAGTCAAGTCTAATCTAACAATGTTTGTTTCATCTCAATGATGGCTCGTTTGTAATTATTTTGAATTACAAAAATTAAATAACAAAAAATAATGTTAAATTGAAATTTCAATATGGATTAAATATATATTACACCAAAAATGATATAAATTGAAGAACTTCAACCAAACAAAATCAAAGCAATGAAAAATTTACGTGAGTGAAAAAAGTTTAAATAATTAAAACCAAATGAAATGGACCCTTTTTAATCTTAAAATAAATTGTAAGGGATAGTTAAATTATAAAATACTAACCAGACTGAGTGTTACATCCTCTATCATTAAATAAAATATTAGTAGAATGCCTCATAAAGTATGCTAAGAGTTAAAACAATTAAATAATTAAAAATATTTAATAAAATGTAATTCGATAGAGGTCATTAAGGAAAGTCCTATGGCATTCATTTCATCTGGATCAAACTACATTTTGGATTGCAACAAATTACCAAAATAACTAATCATATATAACAAAAACTATTATTTTAATACTAAGAAATATATATTTAAGCTAAAATTTGATAAATTAAGAAAAATAGTGCAAACAAATTTAAGCAACATAAATTTTAAACAATAAGTGAATCGAAGTATCAAATTAATATATCCAAATCAATGTAAGAAAATTAAAGAAATATTAATAATTATACAACAAAGATAGATTCTAAGATGCCAAAGATATCTATTATTACACCCTCGCTCAGCAAATCAAGTTCAAGTTAAAAAGCCAAGTAAAGAACAAAAATCTTTAAAAAATAAAATAATTAAAATAACAAAAATAAATATTTAATAAATTAGATCTTGTTGGGAGGACTCTATTGATGCTTCTTTTAAATTGATAGGAACTCATTCAGAATTATTAAGAATTAGAAAAGAAAATAATCATAAATGACAATAAATTATTTTTTATATTAAGTAAATATATAAGAAAGCTAAAATTAGATTAATTGATGTAATTGATATAACTAATCAAAGTAGTTTAATGTTCAGAGAAGTAGAGAATTAAAGTTTCATAATAATACAACCAAATTGAAGGAAACGATTTGAAGAAATGAGATAAATTTTATGAGAAACATGGATTCAAATATATTACGGAGATCATTTGTAACATAATTATTAAATAAGGTACAAATTTAAATGTCTCACAAAATATGACTCTAAAGAGATTGATTGTACCATCCTTCATCATCAAATTTGGTACAAGTCAAAATATATAAAAGTGTGTCAAAATCATGGAAAATAAAACATTTTAAAAGTTGAAACAAAATTTTATTTAATGGAGCTCATTAAGATGAGTCCAACAATAGTTTTTCATCAAATTTGGACCTCATTTGGAATGTTTATGCATTACAAAAAAAACAAGAACAAATTAAAAAATTACTATTTTAATAGTAAGTAAAAAATTTCTTAATACTAAAAAACATTATAGCAATCTAATGCAACAAAACAAAAGAGATTTAAAGGTCAGCCAAGAGATTTAGAGTGATATTATAATACGACAAAATCAAAGAAAAAAATTTAGTAAATGAGATAAATGTTACGAAGAATTAATTTCCATGATACAAGAAAGATCGACTGTAACATCCTTGATCCTTAGATTTTGTTCAAATTTAAATATTTAATAAATTCTTTCAAAACCTTAGAGAATAAAATATTTTTAAAAATATAAAAATTGATATTCAATTTATTAGAGCTTGTTGAGTTGTTTATAACTACTTTTGTTTCATATTGATTAGACCTTGTTTGGAATTATTTTGAATTATCAAGATAAATTATAGAAATAATAATAAATTTTATCTTAATAAAAAGTTAATATGCATCTAAGGTCAAACGACATATATTTAAGCAATGCCATTTTACCAAAATAAGGAAAAGCAAGAGACACATAAGGGACAATTTAAATGTATATCGTAATACAACTAAATAAAAGCAAACAATTTGAAGAATTAAGCAAAATTTTAAAGGAAAGTTAAATTCAAAGGTTGTTAAGTGACTCATATGCTAAGAATTGAATTGTCTCTTAAAGCATAAAACAATCATAAAAGAAATATTTAAAAATAGAACCATGAAAATTTGCTCCCCAAATATGGTGCAAATTGACACGTCTCTCAAAAAGAGTTAAATATATGTAATAAAAATATTTAAAAATTATGAACAAGTACTAGGTCAGACAGATCATATCATGATGTGTTCATCGACAATAGTTTAGTATTTGATCAGTCGTCATTTAGAACTACTGTAAAATAAATCTTACGATAAGAATAAAAATTTATAAATTGTTATTTTAATATTTTGTAAGTACATTATAAATCTAAAAAAATTCAAGCAAAAAAACAAAGCAAAATAAAAGTAATGTAAACATGATCGAGGAGGAGATTTTTGGTTGCAAAATAGAACTACCAACTCAAATAAAAAAGTTTGAAGAAATAACAGAATGTTTTTAGAAACTTTGCATTCCAAGATAAAAAGTAGATCATGTGTAACATCCTCTATCATCAAAACATGTATAAATCAAAATATCTCATTACCAAAACCCTTAGAAATGTATTCTTTAGAAAAAATCAAATAGTAATTAGACATGGTAGATTGATTTGAGTCCAACGATGTTTTTTTCATCTTGATCAAATAATGATTAAAATTACTAAAAATGCAAAATCAAATTAGCATAAATAATAAAAAGATAATATGTTCTTGTTAAGTAAAAAATAATAATGATAAAATGAGTTAAATATACAAATGTATAATAACCAAAAAAGAGCAATGTCCTTCTTACATGGAAGGAGATTTAGCATTAAATAGTAATATAACAAAATAAATGTGAAATATTTGAAGAAAAAAGGTAAATTGATTAAGAATGTCTCTTGGCAAGACATAAATGACGTCAAGTGTCACATTATTGATTATCAAATCACATACAAATTAAAATAACTTGCAAGGCAAGATAGTATTTCAAAAAGTAAAATATTCTAAAAATTAATAAATAAATATTTAATTGGATTAAGATTTTTGACAATTGTTTTGTCTCATTAAGACTTAGCTTTGAATTAATGAAAACTACAAAAGTAAAGCAACATCAATAATAATAAGTTATTATTTTAACACCAATAAAATATTCATTAAAGAAAAATAAGAAAAACTAGAGTAATTTAATACCACAAAATTGAGGCTATGCATAGGTCACACAAGGGGAGCATTAGAGTTTCATGACACTATAAAACAATAAACGAAAAAATTGAATGAAAAAGCATAAGAAAATTTGCATTTTTGGAGACTGAGGTGATTGCGTATAATATCCTTGATAGTTAAAATAAAGTACAAATAAAAATATCTCACAAGGAATGCCAAAATCTTAGAAATTAAAATTCTGGAAAATATAATAATAAAAATTTAATTTAGTAGAGCTTGTTGGTAGTAGAATAATGAACTTTATTTCTTATTTCTTGTAGCTCATTGGAAATTAATACAAATAGCAAAACTAAATAGAAATAAATAATAATAAATTATTGATTTAATTTTTGAAAAATATATGTTGAAGTTGATATGAGATAAATTTATGTATTCTAATATAACTAAATAAAGGAGACAAAAATAATGTGAGTGGAGATTAATAGTTAAGTAATAATTTAACAAAATCCAAATAAAAAAATTTAAAGGAATAATAGAAATTGCATAGTAAAGCTGTATTCAAAGATATTAACTAGAATGAGCAAAATATCCTCAAAGATCAAACGAGTTATAAAATTAAATATATCATAAAACATATAAAAATTCTATAAACTGTTAAAAAAATGTAAATATAAACATAAAGTTTGATAAACCTCATTATGGCAAGTATTATGATGTTTATTTTTTCTTAATTAGAGCATGATTAGAACTATATAAATTACAAAAGTAAATAAACATAAATAATAATAAATTTATACTTCAAAATAAAGTTATGCATATTAATGGTGAAGTGTTTTGAATCAAAGCAATGTAATATGAAAAAAATCAAAGTGATTTAACAGTAATACAAGATAAATGTTATCGTTTCAGAGCAGTATAACAAAATAAAATTGAAAAATTTTGAAAACTTAGATCAATTATATGACAATGCTGCATTGAGATATACTATAGAGATATTTTGTAGCATTCTTGATCATCAAATCAGATGCGAGTTAATGTATCTCCAAAACATACGAAAATCCTTAAAATTAAAAAAAACTTAAAAATACAAAAAATAAATATTTATTTTGATAAATATTATCAAATGAGTTTAAAGACTTTTTTCATTATGATGTGACATCATTTGGAATTACTGTTTTTAATTAAAGTAAATAAGCATAAATAGTCATAAATTATTATTTAATACTAAGCAAGCATAAATTAAAGTTGAAATTAGATAAGTTTATGAAATGTAATATAATGAAAGAGAAATGATGTAAATGTCACAAGTTTGGAGATTTAGTGTTACATGATAATATAGCAAAATGAAAAATAATAATTGAAGATATGAGTTAAATAATAATGAGAAGTTTTATTTCAACATATTAAAGAGATCAAGTGCTATATTCTTTATGATCAAATAAAAAATGAATCAAAATTACTCATAAAATATGTAAATCCCTAGAAAATATAATATAAAGAAATTATAAATAAGAATATATCATTTGATAAAGCTCATTGAGATAAATCCAAATCCATTGGTTTTGTCCAAATCAAACATTGATCGGATCTAATATGAACTACCAAAATAAATAATAATAAATAATAAAACATTATTATTGTAATGTTAAGAAATTTATATTACCACAACATTAGAATGACAGTTTTACTATAATATAATAAAATTACGTCCAAAAATTTCAAAAATAAAAGATAAATTAAATTGACATCCTCGATTATCAAATAAGATATGAATAAGAATTTTTCATAAAACATACCCAATCTATAGAAAGTCAAAAATTTAGATACATATATATATATATATATATATATATATATATATATATATATATATATATATATATATATATATATATATATATATATATATATGATTTTTTAAATATATAAAGCTCACAAAGATAAGTCTAAGAAACTTTTTTTCATCTCAATCAAACCTCATTAGAAAAAACTCTAAATTTCCAATGCAAAGAGGAATAAATAATAACAAATTAATATTTTTTATGTTACTGATTTATATATTAATGATAAAATGAGATAATTAGAAGTAATGTAATAAATCAAATTCAAATCAATGTAAAGCTTTCATAAGGGCAGAATTCATGTTTCATAGTAATATAACTATTTCAAAATAAAATATTAGAGTAGATGAGATAACTTTTAAAGGAAAGTAACCTTACATGTTATTAAGGAGTTAGAGGATAACATCCTTAATCATCAAACAAGATACAAACCAAAATTTCCTATATAGAGTTAAATACTAAATAATTATTGACAAAATAATATAGCCAAAATGAAAGAAAACAATTATTAACATAACATGAATTATATGACAAAATGATATTCCAAAATACTAAAGAGATTGAGTGTAAAATCATTGATCATCAAATAAGGTACTAATTAGAATGACTTATAAAATGAGCAAAAACCCTTTAAAAAATAAGAATTTGTAACTATAAAAATGATATTTAATTTGATAGAGATCATTGAGTTGAGTCATATGATATTCATTTAAACTCAATCAGACCTTGTTTGAAATTTCTAAAAATTACTAAAATAAATATATATAAATAATAATAATAAATTTATAATTTTAATACTAAGAAAATATATATTTATGTAGTAATGTGATAAGTAGTAAAAAGGGTAATATAAAAAATTGAAGGCAACATAAAAGTTGCACAATTAGTTTTATAGTAATATAAACAGATCGATATGAAAGAACTAAAGATGCGATAAATTATGAGAGAAATCTACATTATAAGACACTAATGACATCCATTGCAATATCAACAAACAACCAATTAGCTATGACTTAAAATGCTTGGAATTGTATGTCAAAACCCTATTAAATTAAATATTTGAAAAATATTTTAAAATGAATATTTTATTGATTAAACCTCATTGAGATGTGTCCAACAATTTTAATTTCGTATTAATTAGACATCATTTAAAATTTCTTTAATTACAAAATAAAAAATCTTAAATTATAAGAAATTATAATTTTAATATTTATAAAGAAAATAAAATTGCTGAAATGAGATTCATGAAAAAAAAGATACCAGAGCTAATGTCTTGAAAAAATAACATAAATTATATGAAGAAGCTCTATTACAAGAATCAAAGTGATCTGTTGTAGCATCAATGTTCATGAAAAAACGAACAAGTTAAAATGCCTCATAAAGCATTCCAAACATAAAAACATAAAATATTTTTAAATAATGAAATGATTATTTAATTAATAGGTGATCATTTTGTTGAGTTAAATAATCTTTTTAATATCTACAGAACAACATTAGGAATTGTAAAACATTACTAAAGAGTAACAAAAATAATAATAAATTATTCTTTTTAGTTTATATAAATATAACAATGCTAAAATGAGGTAAATTGAAGAAAGTACTATAACCAAATCACAATTTAGTAATGGTCACATTATAATGGAATTAGTGTTTTATAGCGATTTAAAAAAATTAAAATGAAAATTTTTCAAATATGAGAATTGTACAACAATACTGCAATCCAAGATACTGAAAGGTTCAAGTATATTTCTTCAATCATTAGACGTGGAATGAATCAAAATGCCTTATAAAACTTGCAAAAAAACAAAAATAATAAAAAATTTAAAAAACATAAAAAAAAAATTTTAACAAGATATCATCATTCAAGATCAACCCAAGGATGCTACTTTCATGTTAATTAAAACTATTTTAGAATTATTACAAATTATGTTAATAAATAATAATTAATAATAATAAATTATAATTTTAATATGAAGCAACCACATATTAAAGCCAAAATAAGATAAACTTAAATAATATAATTAACCAAATCAATGTAATGTAAAGGTCACATAGAGATGATTTAAGTTAGATTCTAATATAACCAAATGCAAACCAACTTTTTTAAACATAAGATAAATTGCATGTTAAAGATTCATTTATTGATCACAAAATTAGATCACAATTGAAAATTCTTGTAAAACTTGCCAAAATTATAAAAAATAAAATATTTAGAAATAAAAATATGAATATTAAATTAGATAGAGCTCATCAAGGTGAGTTTAATGACACTTTTTTTGTATCCATTTCACAACATTTAGATTTATTACAATTTAAAAAATAATTAAAAATAATAATAACAAATTATTTTTTCAATATTAAGTAATGTTTATTAGCACTAAAAAGAGATAAACTCAGGCAATGCAATATTATCAAATCTTAATACTGCAAAAGTAAGATGAGTGTAGAATTAGGATTTCTTAGGAAAATATATGAAGAAATGAGATTAATATTACTCAAAACCTGTATTTTAAAGCACTCAAAAGTTTAAGTGTAACTTTTGTATTGGTCTAATTAGGAAGAAATCAAAATATCTCATAAACTATACCAAAATCAAAGAAAAAAATTTTTAAAATTATAAAACTAAATATTTAAATTTTTATAACTCATAGAAATGTCTCTAATGATATTTATGTGATCTTAATTAGACCATGTGAAGAACTTTTATGATTTACAAAAAAAGTAATAAGCATAAACATTGATAAATTTTGATTTTTTTGGTAAGTAAATAAATTTTAAAGTAAAAACAAAATAAATTAAGGTAATAAAATATAATGAAATTAATGTAATATAAAAGGAAACAAGAGAGGAGATTCAAAAATACTTTTTAATATACACCAATTAAAGAAAAAATTTTGAATAAATGAAATAAATTGCATGGGAAAGTTGCATTCCAAGCTACTATGCAATTGAGCTTAGCATACTTGAACATCATATTATGTGCTAATCAAAATGTCCCTAAAAGTATGTAAGAATGCTAAAAAATAATGTTTTTTAAATATTGAAATAAATATTGAATTGGATAGAACTTATCCTGATGAATGCAATGATGCTTGTTTCATATTAGTGAGACCTCTTTTCAACAAAGTGATTTACCAAATGAAAAAAATAGAACATCAAAGTAATATAACAAAGGAAAGAAAAGTTTTTAATAAAAGAGAAAATTGAGTAGATTGTGTGTAAAAACCTCGATGGCCAAACAAGAATGAATCAAATTGTCACTTTGCAGATGCCAACGCAATTGAAAATAAAAAATTAAAAACAAAGTAATATAAATAAATATCTTATTACATAAGGCCTATTAAGTATAATATAATAGTATTTATTTCATCTATATTGGATCTATTTTAGAATTTTTAAAAATAAAAAATTTAAATAAACATAAGTAATAGCACCTTATTATTTTAATATTCAATGAAAATATTTGAAAGCTAAATTAAGGTAAAATGAATTAATTTCATATAATAAAATAAAAATGATGTAATTGACACATTAGATGTGATTTTGAGTTATAATGTAACATTATAATGTGAAACAAAATCATTTGAAAAAATTAGATAAATTTTGTGTGAATGTTCAATTTGATCGTACTATGCCCAAGTTAAATGTACTTAATTGTCAAATATTTCATGAATAAAAATGACTCGTAAAGCATGGCAAAATTAGATAAAATTAAATATTTAATTTGATAAAGCACATCGAGATGAGTCCAACAAGGTTTGTTTCATCTTAATCGAACAACTTTTGAAACTATAGCCAATTGCAAAAGAAAATATTTATAAATAAAAATAAATTTTTATAATAATATTAAGTAAATGTACTAAGAATAAATAATAACAAATCATTATCTTGATACTAAGGAGATTTATATTAAAGAAAAAATGATATAAACTAATGTATTATAGTGAAATAAAAGCGATGCAAAGTTCACATGAGAAAACAATTTGAGTTCATTATTAAAGCGACCAAATAAAAAAAATTAAAGAATGAGATAAATTATGTGAGAAATTTTGATTCTAAGCCACAAAGGAAATTCACAATAACATCTTTGATTACTAAATCAAGTATGAATCAAAATGTCTTGTAAAGCATGCAAAAATCATAAAAAATAAAATTCCTAAAACTATAAGTATGAATATTTAATTAGATAGAGCTCTTTTAGATTATTCACTTAGTCTTCACTTTGTTCGGTTGAACCTCAATGGGAATTATAGTGAGTTATAAATGTAAATGAAAACAAAGAAAAATAAACCATTATTTTTAATATCTAGAAATATATATTAAGTAGAAATATCACATGTTTTGGCAAACAAATCCAAGACACAAAGAAGATTGAGTTTAATTACCACATTCGTCTAATAAGATACGAATCAAAATTTATCATGAAACATGTGAAAATCAAAAGAATTAAAATATTTAACGAATATGAAAAAATGTATAATTTTGTAGAACTCATTTAGACTAATATAATAGTATTGGTTTCAAAATGATTAGTTCTCATTTAGAGTACTATGAATTACCAAATCAAAGAAGTGCAAAGAAGAATAAATTATGTTTTTTTAATAATAAAGAAATAAATATTACCAATGAAATAAGATAAACTAAAGTAATGCAATACAGTCAAAACAATTCATTATAAATATAATACAATAAGACATTTTTTGTTACAAAGTAATATAACCAAATCAGAGCTAAAAAATTGATGAAATAAAATAAATTGTAAAGTTTCTTTGTAGGCTATCAATGAGATCGAGCAGAACGTCCTTGATTGTCAAAAGAGGTATAAGTCGAAATAAGTCATAAAACATGCCAAAACCTTAAGAAGTATAATGTCATTATATATATATATGTACGTATGTATATATATGAATATTTAATTAAGAATGGCTCAATTATATCAGTTCAACAACTTATTTTATCTCAATATCGACTCAATTATAATTGTTATGAATTACTTAAATAAATAAAAATAAATAGTAACAAATTACTTTTTTAATATCATGCAATATATTTATTACTAAAATGATACAAACTAGAGCACTATAATATAAACAAATCAATGAGATGAAAAAGAGACATGAGAGGGTAATGTGGGTTTTGTAAAATTACTTCAAAATTTAATCAAAAACTTCAACAATTGAGAGAAATTAAATGCAAAAGTTAAATTCCATGATATTAGAGAGATCATACGTAATATCCTCAATCATCAAATTAGGTATGATTCAAAATGTCTGAAAAATTATACTAAAGCCCAAGATAATAAAATATTTTAAAAATAAATGATAAATATTTAATTAGATAGAGCTCAATGTGAAAACTTTAAAAAGTTATTGTTTCTTAATTGGACATCCTCTAGAGTTACTATGAGTTACCAAAGTAAATAATAATAAATTATTATTTAAATATTAGGCAAATATATATCAGTACAAAAATAAGGTACTAAAATAGTGTAATAAAACTATATCAAAATCATATATAGGTCACACATCAGGATAATTAGAGATTTAAAGCTAAATAACATTATAAAAAATCATTTCTACAAATGAGATAATCTACGAAGGGCAATTCCATTCCAAAATAACTAAAAGACCAAGTTTAACATCCTTGATCTTTAAATAAAGTAAAAAAAAAAATTTCATGTGAAACGCAAAAACCTCTAGAAAATAAATTTTATAACTATAAAATGAAAATTTAATTAAAAAGAGCTAGTCCAAGCCACTGTGATGACTTTCGTTTAGTCTCAATTTGATCAAATTTACAATTATTATGAAATAACAAATGAAATAAATTTAAATAATACCAATTTTATATTTTATTATTATTTAAACATATATAAAGCTAAAATAAGACTAAAAATAGAAACATAATACAACTAAATAAAATTGTTGCAATGAAGACATAAAAAGAGAAATAGAGTTTCATAAAAATACAACTTAATAAAAGCAAAAACATTGAAAAAATCACATAAATTAAATGAAAAACTTATATTTTAAGAATTTAGAAAGACCAAGTGCAGTATTCTTAATTGTCAAATGTTTTATGATTCTAAATATCTCATAAAATATGTTAATATTTTTGAAAATAAAATATCTCAAAAAATATAAAACATTTTTATTGAATAAAACTCAACGAGATGTTCCCAATGATCTTTGTTAGACCACGATTTGACCTCATTTTGACATTACTTTGCCTTATCAAACTAAATTAATAAAAATAAATGCAAACTATTATTTTAATGTCAAATAAACATGTTTTAAAGTTGAAAATATAAAATTGAAATAATGAAATATGGCCAAAACATAGCAATGTAAAAGTAAGATTAAGAAAGATGTAGTCATACTTATAAATATAACAAAATCTATGCAAAAAGCTTAAAAATTAGATAAATTGTATATGATGGCAGTATTCCAGTATTAAAGAGATTTAGTGTAACATTCTTGATCATTAAATTTGGTACAAATAAAAACATCTTCTAAAATATGCCAAAAATCTAGAAAAAAATATTTAAAGAAATCAAAGTTGATATTTACTTAGATATAAAATGTTGGGCCGATTCCACTAATCTTTGTTCTCTGTCTATCAGACATCATTTATAATTATTACAAGTCATCAAAACAATTAAGCATAAAAAATAATATATGAAGTTCAAATTAATTAATTTTTTGTTAAGGTAAAAAAAAAAAAAGTGAAGCAAAGTAATATAATAAATTTAAAATAATGTAAAATCATGAGTGAGTAGAATTAGATTTTAATCGATATATAATCAAATAAAATAGAAAATTTTGGAAAAAAATAAGGTAAATTGCAAAAGAATGCTGAATTTCAAGATACTAAAGAGGTTCATTGTAACATACCTAATCATCATAATAGATATAAATCAAAATATCTCAGAAAGTGTACAAAAATCTTAGAAATTAAAATATTTCAAAATTTGAATAAATGAGTCCAAGGACATTTGTTTTGTCTGTATTATAACAATATTTGAATTTTGTGAATAACCAAAGTAATAAGCATAAATATTAGTAGATTATTATTTCCATATTTAGTTAATATATTTTAAAGCTAAAATCAAATAAATTGAGAAAAAGTAATATATCCATTTAAGCCATAAAAAGATAAAAATAGTGGAGATTTCGAGTTACATTGTAATATAGAAAAATCATAGCAAACATTTACGAAAAATAAATGAGATGAATTGTGTGGGAAAGTTCCTGTCAAGGTCACTAAGGAGATTGAGAGTAACATCTTCAATTATAACACTATGTAGGCTGAAAGTGCTTATTAATGTGTGCGATGACTATGGAAAATAAAAGAATTTATATTTAATTGTATGGAGCTTGCCAAGATGACTTCATTAACATTTGTGTCATGTTAATCAAATATTATTTTCAATTATAAAAAATCTCCAAATTAAGTTAACATTAAAAAAAATTGTTGTTTAAGTTTATAATTAATAAATATTAAAAAAAGAGAAATTAAGGCAATGTAATATAACAAAATAAAAATGATTATAAAGTTTATAGCAGCACATAGAAAGAGCTTTAATGTGATAAGAAAAAAGCAAAATAAAATATTTGAAGAAATGAGAAAAATTATGTAAGAAAGTTGCGCTCCAGGTTACTAAATACATTTTGTGTAACATCCACAATAGTCACACCAGGTGAAAATTGATGTCTCTTCAAGGATGTCAAACAGGCACAATCAGTTCTTTTTTGGAATTTTTCTGAATTACAAATTCAAATAAACATAAATAATATTAATTTGCCCTTTTTGTGTTTGATAAATATATTTGATTGCTAAATTAAGATAAAATGAAGTAATGTAATATAAAAAAATCAAAGTACTATAATATCACACAAAATTAGATTTAGAGTTACAAAGTAATGTTACAAAATCAAAGTGCATCATTGGAAGAAATGAGATGAGTTATATAAAAGAGTTACATTCCAACATACTTAGAGGACAAGCATTACATCCTCAATAGTCAAATCTATTACAACTCAAAATGTACCATAATGCACGGGAAAACTCTAGGAAATAAAGTAATAAAAAAATATATTTTTTTAGATAGAGCTCATTTAGATTTGTCTAATACAGTTGCCTCATCTCAATCAAATCACATTTAGAATTACTATAAATTATAAAAATAAATAGGCAGAAATAATAACATTTTAGTACTTTAATACTAAGCAAATAAATGTTAAAGCATAAATAAGATAATTTGAAGCAATATAAGAATTTCATAATAACATAAAATAATTGAAGAAAAAGCTTTTAAAGAATTATATAAATTATAAAAATAAGTTGCATTTTAGAATACTAACGATATTAATGGAAAATTCCTCGATCATAATCTGGTACAAATTAGAATATCTTATATAATATGCAAAAACTATTAAAAATAAAACACTTGTCGTTATAAATGTTAATCGATAATTTTATATGCCCTTGAATTGAGTTCGAAGACGATTTTTTGTAGATTGGACTTTGATTAAAATTACTATGAATTACCAAAGCAAATAATCATAAATAAGAATAAATAAATATATCAATATCAAGATATGTATATTGACCCTTAAATAAGATAATGTAAGACAATATGATATAAAAAATATCAAAGCAATGTAAAAATGGGCGCACATAATAAGAATTAGAGTTCCCATGCAATATACCCAAAAATCAAATTGTAAAATTTAAAAATTGAGATTAAATTTATTAGAAATTTGAATTTCATGATTCTAAGAAAATTGAGTGTAATATTTTTTATCATCAAATAAGTTTTTTGGTAAATTTCTTATACAAAATTACAAGAAATAAAAAAATTAAAATATAATTAATTCTATGATGCTCAATAAGAGGTGCCTAATGACATTTGTTTTGTACCAATTTATACTAGCATGGAAAGAGATTTTGATTGACATAGTTGTTACATAAAATAAAAAATACAAGGTAATAAGATAAATTAAAATTAATAATTACATTCCAATATATTATAGATGCTCAGTGTAACATCATTGATATCAAATCAACGAGTAATTATAATGACTTTTAAAATATTCTAAAACCTTGTAAAATAAAAAATCTAAAAATATTAAATGAATATTTAATTTCGTAGAACTCACCGAGATTACTCTAATGATCTTTGCTTTATCTTGACTTGATGTTTATTGAAAATACCTTGAATTATCATAGTAAGTAATCATCAATAATAATAAATTATTATTTTAGTATCATGTAATATAAATTATCACAAATATAAGACAATAAAGCCATGTAAAATAAACAAATACAAAAATATGAAGGTTAAATGGGAGGAGAATCTGAGTTTTATAGTAATGTAATCTAATATAAAAAAAATTAAAAAAATATGATAAATAGTAAAAAAAATGTCCATTCTATGATATAAGGGAGATTGAGTATAACATCATACATCATCAAATAAAGTAAGAGGTAGAATGACTAGTAAGGCATGTCAAAACCCTACAAATTTAAAATATTAAAGTAATACACAAAAAAGAATATTTAATTGAATATAGCTCAATAAGACAAGTTCGATGATGATTCTTACATTTCAATCAGACCTTGTCTATAATTCCTGTGATTTAACAAAGAAAATAAGCATAAATAGTAAAAAAACTTTTATTATAACATCATGAAAATAATTTTTAAAGCTAAAAAGACCTATACAAAAGCAATGTATTACAACTAAATCAATGTGATGTAAGTGTCACATGAGAGGATAAGTAGAGTTTCATAGCAATCTTACCAAATCTAAAAAAACCTTTTGAAGAAATGACATAAGTTTTTTATGAAGGTTGAACTCAAAGTTATTAATGAGATTAAGTGGAGCATCTTCAATCATCAAATTACTTAAGAAAAAAAATGTTACACAAAACACACCAAAACTCTAAAAATAAATTGTATAAAAATATAAAATAAATATTTAATTAAATAGAGCTCATCAATTTATGTATGAAGAATTTTTTTTGTGTTAAATAGACCTCATTTGAAATTACTATGAATTACCAAATTAAATAAGCATAAATAATAATATAATATAATTAATAATAAGAATCGAATAAAGTTGAAATGAGATTAAGCCAAATTATATAATATTACCAAATAAAAATAATGTGATGGTCACAGGATAAGAAAATTATGTTTACTTTGTAATTTAAGGAAATAAAAGAAAAGTTAGATAAATTGTTTAAAGAAGTTGCATATGAAGATAGAAAGAAAATGAAGTGTAATAATCTTGATCGTAAAGTTAGGTATAAATTCAAAAGCCTCATAAAAGCATGTAAAAGCAAACTAAATTAAAATATCTAAAACTATATAAATTAGTTTTGAATCACATAAAGCTCATCGAGACATGTCTAACAACATTAGTTTTATCTTCATTAGATGTCATTTAGAATTATTTCAATTAAAATAACTAAATAGATGTAAAAAAATAAATTCTTAATTTAATATTAGGTAAACATTTATTAAAAAAATGAAAAAAATTGAAACAATATTATATAACAAAAAACATTACGTTACAAAGGTCATGCACGGAAGGATTATGGTTTATATAGTAATATAATCAAATCTAAGGGAAATTTTTTAAATATAAGATAAATTATATAGCAATATTCCATTCCAATATACTAAAGAGATTGGGTATAACATCAATGATCACTAGAGAAGGTTGCATCTAAGTTATTAAGGAGATCCATTGCAACATCCTAAATTCTAAATAAGGTAGCAATAAAAGTAGGCTATCAAATATACCAAATTTTAGAAAATATAAAGCTAGATATATTATTATTTAAATGAGACAAACTAAAAAAATTTAATATAGACAAATCAAGAGATGTAAAGGTCATATGATAAGAGTGTGAAAGCTTCATAACAAAATAAAAATGTCTAATTAAGAAATTTGAAAATATAAGATAAACAATATATGAATATTTCATTCTTGGACAATAGGGGGATCAAGTGTAATAGTTTCAATTGCTAACTAAGGTACTTATTAGAATGCTTGGTGAAGCATTCCAAAACCCAAGAAATGAATGTATTTAAAAAGTTAAGAAAAATTTAATTAAATGGAGCTTATCGATGCAAGTCCAATGTTAAGTTTCTTTCTAGATCCAAGCTCATCTCGAATTATAACCAGTTACAAAATTAAAAAATACTTACAATAAAAAAATTTTAATATTAAACGAACATATATTTTAATTAAAGTGAGATAGACTTCAAGTATATCAAAGCAATGTAAAGGAAACATGAGAAGAGAATTTTAGATCAATAATAATATAACAAAATCAAAACAAAAATAATTTGGACAAAAAGATAACTTGTATGGGAAAATATCCTATAAATTAGTGCATTCAAACAGTTTATAGATATTGATAGTAAAATTTTTTATCAACAAATTAGGTAAAAAGTAAAATATCCTATAAATTAATCTAAAACACTAGAAAATTATGTATTAAAAAAATAAAAATGACTATTATATTTAATAGAGCTCGTTAACACACGCCATATGACTTTTATTTAGTTTCATTAAGGCCAAGCTTGGAAATACAACAAATTACCAAATTATGTACGGTAAATAATAATAAATTATTTTTTTAATATTTTGAAAACGTAAAATAAATATCAAATAAGATTAATTTTTGTAATATAATATAGACAAATCAAAAGGATGTAAGAGTCATATGAAAAGTGAATTAAAGTCTCATAATAATGCATGTACATAAAATCAAAATATTTGAACAAATAACAACAATTGTATAGAAATGTTGTAATTTAAGAAAATAAGGAGATATAGCGTAACAAAATTGATCATCAAATCAGGTATGAATTGAAATCTCACAAAAAAAATATTAAAAACCTTCATAGTAAAATATTTCCAAATATGAAAATAAATATTTTTGTGGATAATGCTCATCCACATGAGTACAATGACCATTTTTAGTCTCCATCAAACTTCGTCTATAAATATTAAGACTAACCAAATACAATAACCATAAATTTAAACAAAAACTTATTTTAATTTTAAATAAATTTATGTTAAAGTCGAAATGACAAAAATAAAAAATATATTTAATAATAAAAATATATTGTTGCAAATGAAACACACGAAGGAGTTTAGACTTAGATAGCAACAAAGCCAAATAAAAATATAATCTTTAAAAAAATATGAAAAATCGTATAGAATGTTGCTTTCTAAGATGGAATGGAGATATACTATGTCATCCGTGATGCTCAAATAAACTATTAACATTTCTTATGGTGATACAAAAATAGAAACTATAGTACTTAAATATATAAAAAAGAATATTTATTAAGATTTAGTTTCATCTTGATCAAATCCCATTTGAAATTTTTTAGAATTACCATATTAAAAAAAGAAAAAAAAATTATAATCTATTTCTTAACATGAAAAGAAAATATATGTTAAACATTAATTGAGATAATTTGAAGCAATTTGATTTAACCAAATCAAAGTGATGTGAAGTTTTCATGAGAGGAAAATAAATTTTTACAATAATTTAACCAATTCAAAAAACAATTTAAGAATTTTGCTAAATTGCACGAGAACGTTGCATTCCAAAATACTAAAGTTATTGAATGTCACACCCCTAATCACCAAATTATTTACAAATGGAAATGTCTCCTAAAATATGCCAAAAATAAAGAAAATAAATTATTTAAAAATATATAAATTGTTATGTAATTTTATAGATCTTATCGGGAAGAGTCTAATGATATATTTTTCCTCTCAATCACAACACCTTTAGAATAATTATGAAATATAAAACTATTATAACCATAAGTAATAAAAAATTAATTTTTCAATAATAAATATTTATATAATAAAGATTAAAATTACATCAATGGGTCACACAATAGTAGTTTTAGAATTGCAAAGTATTATAGCTCAATAAAATTAAAAAATTTGAAATAAATGAGATACATTATAAGAAAAAGTACCATTCCAAGATATGAATGTGATCAACTATAACGTCATCAATTTTTAGGTATGGTAAAAATTAAAATGTAATGCAATGCACAACAACGTTAACTAAGCATAAATAATAGAATATGATTATTTTAATATTAAATACATATGAGTGAAAGCTAAAATGAGATAAACTAATGCTATATGATCTAACTTATCAAAGCAATGACAAGGTTTCAAGTTAGGAGAAATAGAGCTTCATACTAATGTAGAAAAATGGAAGCAAAAAAAATTGAGGAGATAAGATAAATTATATAACAAAGTTGTATTTTTACATATGAAAAAGTTCAAGTGTAAAATCCTAGATCATGAAATTAGTTTCAAATTCATGTTTCTAAAGCATGAAATCTTTAAAAATGTATTTTTTGTGATGAGTTGATGATGTTTGTTTTGTATCAACTTAACTACATTTGAAATATTACAAATATAAATTTAAATAGGCATAAATAATAATATATTACTTCCTTAAAAGTTAGCAAATATATTTCAAAGCTGAAATAGGATAAACTAAAAAAATGCAATATAAGCAAAAAAAAGAAAAGTAAATGTCACTCAAGAAGATTAGGGTTGCAAATTGGCATTACCAAATCAAAGTGAATGATTTAAAGAAGTAAGAAATATTTTATAAGATAGTCACATTCCATGGCCATAGGAATGTTAAATGCAACATTCTCAATCGTGGAATTAGTTATGAATCAAAATGACTAGTAAAGCATTACAAAATCATAGAAAATAAAATATCCAAAAAAAATATAGAAATCATTATTTATTGGGATTGAGCTTAATGAGATGATTTTAATGACAATTCTTTTGTTATGATCAAACTACATTTGCAATTTTCTGTGAAGCAAAAAAATAAACAAGCATAAATAATAATAAATTATTATATTTGTATTAAGTAAACATCCATTAAAGTTGAAATAAGATAAATTTATTCGATATTAATTAGCCAAATGAATTCAATGTAAAGGTCAGACAAGAGCAGATACTGGGTTAAATAGTTATAAAAGAAATCAAAATAAAATATTTTGTGAAACCAAATAAATTTTATAGGTATGTTGTATATTAAGATACTTAAAAAATCACATATCATATCCTTGACAGTCAAATCAGATGTGAATCAATAGGTAATATAAAACATGGCAAACATTTAGTAAAGAAAATATATAAAAAACCAAAAATATAAAAAACAAATTTTATTGAGTAGAGTTTATTAAGAAAACTCCGAGAACATTTATTTCTCAATTGGACATGATTTGGTACTATTATTAATTGTAAAATTAAATAAATATCCATAATAACAATTAATTATTTTAATACCCAATAAATATATATATTGAAGTTAAAATAAGTTAAATTAAGGTAATAAAATATCACCAAATCAAAATAATGTAAATATATCATAAGAATAGAAATAAAGTTTCATAACAACATAACTAAATCAAAGCAAAAAAATTAAGAAATATGATAAATTGTGTTGAAAAGTTACATTCTAAGATATTAAAAAGAACAATAGCAATATCCTTATTTTGCAAATTAGTTATGAAACCTAATATCTTATAAAACATGTAAAACCACAGAAAAAAAAAATCTAAAAAAATAAATTTGAATGTTTAATTAGATAAAGCTCGTTGAGACTAGTCTATCAATATTTATTTTGCTCAACCTTGATTGGAATTATTACTATTTGTAAATTAAATAATCATGAATAACAATAAAATATTTTTTTAGTATCAAGTAATATACTTTAAAAATAAAAATAGATAAACTAAGAGGATCGAGCATGAAAACCTCGATCGTCAGATAAGGCATGAATCAAAATGGCTTGTAGAAGAAATCAATATATTTAAATATAAAAAATAAATATTTAATTGGGTAGAACTTGTTAAGCTAAGCCCAATGTTCGTTCCATCTCTAACAATCCTCATTTTTAATTTCTAATAATTACCAATGTAAAGGTCACATGAGAGTAGATTTTGCATAACATAATAATATTACTAAACCAAAAAAATTAAACAAATGAGATATATTGTAAAGGAAATTTGCACTCAAAGATTTTACGAAAATCACTATAATGTCAACGATCATCATGTCATTTATCAATTAAACTAACTTGTAAAATGTGCCAAAACCTTAGAAAATGCAAAATATAAAATTATAAATAAAAATGTTCAATTGAATGTATATTATCAAGGTAAGTCAAACAATATTTATTTTATCTCAATTAAACTTTATTTGTAATTACTATGAATTACCATAAAAATAACTATAAATAATAAAAAAATATTATTATAACATTGAACAAATATATATTAAAATTTAAATGAGATGAATTGAAGAAATTTAATGTAACCAAATCAGAGGATAGTAAGTTTACATTCACATGGTAATTTAACCAAATTAAAGGAAAAATTTTGATAAAATTTGGTAAATTAAATAGGAAAGTTTCCTTCAATGATACTACAATTGATTGTAACATCATCGATTACTAAATAAGTTATCAATTAAAATAACTTATAAAACATCCTAAAACTTGGAAAATATAATTCTTAAAACTTTAAAAATAAATATGTAATTAGAACAAAATCGTCTAAATGAGTCTAGTTGTGCTTGTTTTGTCTTCATAAGATCTCATTTGGAATTACTATAAATTAGAAAAATAAAAAAAATAAATAAGAATAAAATAATATTTTAATATTATGTAATTTCATATTAAAACTAAAATGAGATGAATTAAACTAACTTACTTTTACTAAGTCAAATAGATGCGAATATCACATTAGAGGAGAATTAGAGTTTTATAACAATGTTACCAAACTAAAAAAATATTTGAAGAAATTAGATACATTACACAAGGAAGTTGCACTTAAAGAAACTAAAGAGATCTCGAGTGACATCCTTGATAGTAAAAATTAAGGACTAAGCAAAATTTATCATAAATAATGGAGAATCTTAGAATATAAAACACTTATAAAATAAGAATTTAGTTTGATAAAGCTCTTTGATTTGAGTTCAACATCGTTTATTTCATCTTAATGAAACATCATTTATAATTACTATGAATTAGAATATTAAATAATTATAAATTGTAGTAAATTACTATTTCAATATTAACTAAATTTTGAAGTAGAAATGATATAAATTGAAGCATTATAATATTAAAAAGTTAAAGACATAAAGGCGAAACAGATGGACAATTAGTGTTGTATAGTAACAACCAATTCAAAGTTAAAATTTGAGAAATAAAATAATGTATTCTAAAAATTTAAATTCAAAGGTACCTAGGATATTAATTATAAAATTATAGATCGCTAAACAAAGTTCTAATGAAAATATTTTATAAAATATGCTAAAACCCCAAAAGAATAAATATTTAAAAAATATAAAAAAATAAATATCTTATTAGATTGTGCATATTGATAAGAGTTCAATGATGTTTGTTTCATCGTTTTTAGACATCATTTTGGAATATTTTTATTTACCAAAATAACTAAGCTTAAATAAAATAAAAGTATTAAAATATATTAGAGCTAAAAAAAGATAAATTCAAGCTACATAATATGACAATCAAAATTATTTAAAGATTAAAAGAGTAAAGATTTAAAATAGATAATAATATAACCACACAAAAGAAAAACTTTGGGAAAATTAGATCAATTTCTACATAAAAGTTTAACTTTAGGTTACTATGAAGATTGAAGAGAAAATCATTGTTTGTCAAATAAGATACTAGTACAACATTCTCTTAAAGCACATCAAACTCAAAGAAAATAAAATATTAAAAGTTATAATAGTGATCAATTAGTTGGATGGAGCTCATTAAGATAGATCTAATAATGTTTATTTTCTTTTTATTAGACTTAATTCAAAAGTTCCACAAATTATAAAAAAATAAGCATAAATAGTTATAAATTATTAATTTAAAATTAAAAATTATATATTACATCTTAAATACGATTAATTGAGTTAAATTAGCGAAGATTTACAGTTACATAGTAGCGTAACAAAAAAAAGCAAAAAATTTTAAAAATTGAGATGCATATACAAGAAGGTTGCATTCCAAGATATTTAGGAGGTAGGTTGTAACAACCTTGATCCCTAAACCAAGTATGAATAAAAAATGCCTCATAAAGCATCCTAAAAATTTATTAAATTATATACTAAAAATAGAATAATAAATATTTAAATAGATAAAGTTTTGTTGAGACAAATTTAATGATGTTTATTTTACTTTGTTAGACTTTTTTTTGAATTTTTATAAATTACCTAATTAAATAGAAAGAAATAAAAATAAATTATAAATTGAAACATTATAACATTACCAAATCAAAGAAATGTAAAAGTCAAAAGAGAAAAGATTTTTAGTCACATAGTAATACAACTAAATCAAACTAAAAAATTTGAAACAATTAGACAAATTATATGAGAAAGTATCATTCCAAGATACTAATAAGAATAAGAGTAACATCCTCAAAATAAAAATAGGTATGAATATTGCAAAAAACATGGAAAAATATTAGGAAATAGATATTTAAAAATATAAAAATAAATATCTACTTTGATATATCTCGATCAAATGTGTCCAATGATGTTTATTCTATCAATATTAGGCAGCATTTAGAATTACTAAGAATTACCAAAGTTGTTAAGCATATAAAAATAATAAATTCTTTTATTACAATTAAGCAAATAAATATTACATCTAAAATGAATTAAATTTCAGCAAAGTAAAATAATCAAATGAAAGTGATGTAAATGTCACAATAGAAGAGGTTTATAGTTAAACATAGCATAAACAAATAAAAAATAAATATTTTTAAAAATAAGTTAAATCATTTGCTATGTTATATTTCTTCTCAATAAATAGGTCGAGTGTAACATCATCGATAATAAAAAAAAAATATCTCGTAAATTATGACAAAATGTTAGAAAATAAACATTAACAAATATTAAAAAATATTCTATTAAATAATGCATGTTAAAGCAACATAAACCACATGTGTTTCTTCTGTATTGGGCCTCATTACGAATTACTAATATAAATAAGTATAAATAATAACAAAAAAATTTTTTAATGCTAAGTAAATATTTATTAAACTTAAAATGAGATAAGTTATTGTAATAAATAATTTGAAATGAAAACAATGTAATGGTCAAAGAAAAATTAAAAGAATTTAGATGAATTGTATTCAAAAACACCATTCTAAGATGCTAAAGTGGTCAAGGGTGACCTCTTTAACCATTAAATCAGATATGAATCAAAATGTGCAGTAAAGAAAGTTAGAATCATAGAAGCAATTATATAAAAAAATAAACATGAATATTTAACGACATTGATTTCATTAATATGAATCTAATGGAAAGAAGAATATTTAATTGCATATAGCTTGTCTATATAGGTTTGATGATGTTTATTTCATCTTGATTTGTGCTCATTTGGAATTACTATAAATTTCCAAAAAAATAATCTTAAATAATAAATAGTTTTTTAAAAAATAATTAGAAAATAAATATTAAACCTAAAACAAGGTAAATTATGGCAATATAATGTAACTAAACAAAAACATTATAATTGTCACATAAGAGAAGCTCTTTAGTGCTATACTAGTAGAGCGAAATAAAAAAACATATGAAGAAACAAGATAAATTGTAAAAATATATTATATTCCAAGATATTTAGAAGATCGAGTATATCATCCTTGATCAATAAATCAGGTACATAATGAAATGAGCTATAACATGTGCTAAAACCATAAACAATATAATATCCAAAACTAAAAATTTGAATAAGAAACTAAATAAATATATTCATGTGAGACAAATGACATTTATTTTATTTTGTATAAAGCTCATTTTGATTTACAAAGAATTGTAGTATAAATTTATAAAAGTAATAATAAGTTGTTATTATTATAACATCACATAAATATATACAAAATTTTGAATGAAATAATTTGAGGGATATAATAGAACAAAAATAATGTTACATAATCAAAGTGAATAATTTGAAAGAGTTAGATAAATTGAACAGAAAAATTTGCTTTATAATGTTACGATAATCAATTAGAAGAACATTGATTATAAAAGTAGGGATGAACAATATTTGTTTGATCTCCATTAGACCACTATTGAAAATATTACAAGTTACCACATTAAACTAAGGTAAAGAAGAATAAGTTATTAATTAAATATTATGTAAATATATATTTAAGTTAAATGAGTTAAATTATAAAGTATAATATAACAAACTAAAGGAGATGTAAAGGTCACATTAAAGGAGAATCAGAGTTTCACAATAATGTGAATAAATCAAAGCAAAAAGTTTGAAAAAAATGAGATAGTTTATACATTAGAGATGCATCAAAAGAAAATAAAGAGATAAAGTATATTATTGTTAATCATGAATCAGGAACTAATAAAATTTTCTTACAAAACAAGCAAAAATACTAGAAAAAAAAAATTAAAAAATAGAAAAATAAATATTTAATTAGATAAAACTCATCAAGATGAGTCCAACGACATTTAGTTTTACTCAATAAAGCTCATTTACAATTACTAGAAATTACCCAAGTAAATAAATATAAATAGTAATAAATTAATATTTGAATATTAAGTAAATATGTATTAATGTTGTTAAGATACGAATTGAATTAATATAATATAACCATATGAAAGAACTATAAAGCTCACAAAAGATAAGAATCAGTGTTTTATGGTAACATAAAAAATCAATGAGAAAAATTTGAAAATATTACATAAACTATATGTAAAAGTTTTACTCCATGATACTCAAATTTTTTAGTATAACAACTTCAATCATCTAATTAGGTACAAAATAAAATCTCTCATAAAGTATTCAAAAATAATAGAAAAAAAATTTAGAAAAATAAAAATTTTAAAAATTCAGTTAGATAGAGCTTGTAGGAAAGTGACTAATAACCTTTGCTTCCACTTCATCATTCCACTTTTTTTAATTATTATGAATTTTTAAAAAAAATTTATAATAACATATTATAATTTAATATCAAGAAGTTATTTATTTAGTGTGAAATGAGAATAATGATGTAACATAATAAAACTAAATCAAGGTCATGTAAACTATATATGAAAGAAGATTTAGAGTTTCATAGAAATATCACATAATAAAAAAAAAATTTTAAAAAATGAGATAAATTATAAATGAAATCTTAATTCCAGGGTATCAAGGACATTTTGTGTAATATCCCCGATCATCAAATCAAGTATAAAATGAAATGCATATTGAAGCATGTACACTGCATAGAAAATGAAAAATTTAAAAATATAAAATGACTACTTTGAATTATAAAACTAAATAAACATAAATAATAACATTTTATTTATTTAATATTTAGTATATATACTAAACCTAAACTATGATAAATTGATGAAATATAATTCTAGAAAACGAAAGTGAAAAGTATGTCGCATGAGATGAGATTTTTAATAAACAAATAAATTTTCAAGATTTTAAAAAATAATTGAAGTTGTATTGGTAAGTTATATTCATTAATACTAAAAAGGTCGAGTGTGACATCATTGATAATGAAATTAAGTACAAAAAAATCTCTTAAAGTATGCAAAAATCTTAGAAATTAAAATCTTAACAAATACAAAAAAAATATTTAATTAAATAATGCTTGTTGGGACAAGTCCATTTACATATGTTTCTTCTCTATTGGAACTTTAATAACAAATGATTTTTAACGCTAAGTAAATACTGAAGCTAAATTGAGATAAATTAATGCAATATAATAAACAAAATTAAAAATAGTAAAGGTCAAATGAGAGGACCATTAGAGTTTCAAAATAATATAACCACATAAAAGAAAAAAATTAAAGAAATAAGATAAATTATATGTGAAAATAGCTGTTCAAGATACTAAGGTGATCAACGATGCTTCCTTGACCATTTCATTGGCTATGAATAATAATGTCTAGTAAAGAATGTTAAAACCCAATAAAACAAAATATCTAAAAAAATAAAAAAGAATATTTAATTACATAAAGCACAAAGAGGTGAGTCCAATAGAAAAAAAAGAACATTTAATTAAATATAACTTATCTAGACAATTTTGATGATGCTTATTTCATCCTGATCTATCCTCATTTGGAATTACTATAAATTTTGAAATTCATAACCTTAAATAATAAATAGTTATTCTTTCAATAGTAAGAAAATAAATATTAAATCTAGAAAGAGATAAACTATGGTAATATAATATGGCTAAATGAAAACATTGTAACTGTCACACAGAAGGAGCTTTTTAATACTATGCTAATATATAAAAAAAAAGTAAAACATTAGAAGAAATCACATAAATTGTAAGAGAAATTTGTATTGCAAGATAATTAGAAGATCGATAGTAACATCCTCGATCAACAATTCAGATTAGTGAAATGCATCATAACACATGCTAAAACAATCGTCAATGTACTATCTAAAACTAAAAATTTGAATATTCAAATGAATAAATAACATTGAGGTGAGTCAAATGACATTTATTTCATTTGGATAAAAGCTTGTCTTTAATTACTATGAACTTCCAATATAAATTGGTAAAAATAACAATAAATTATTATTAGAACAATTCACAAATATATATTAAAATTTAAATGAAATAATCTGATGGGTGTAATATAACTAAAACAATGTAACATAAAAGGTTAAATGTATTGAGATTTGCATTTACAAAATAATGTAACCAAATCAAATGGAATAATTTGAAAAAATTTCATTAATTGAACAGAATAATTACTTTCCAAGGTACTAAAGTCATTGATTCGAACAAGGTCGATTATCAAATTAGGTATGAACAACTTTATTTTAATCTTCATTAGATTACGTTTGAAATAACTACAAATTACAAAATTAAATAAACATAAAGAAGAACAAATTACTAATTTAATATTGAGTAAATATATGTCAAATTTAAAAAAGATAAATTAAAAAAAAACATAATATAACAAACTAAAAATACTTGTAAGGCTTACATTAAAAGAAATTAGAGTTTCATAATAATGTGAATAAATAAAAGAAAAATCTTTGAAAAAATGAGATAAATTATACATCAATGTTATGCTAAAGGATAATAAAGAGATATAATGTACCATCATTGTTCATGAACTCACGTACTAATTTATACTTCTCATAAAACATACAAAAATCCTAAAAAAATATTTAAAAATATAAAAAAATTATTTAACTAGATAAATCTCATTGAGATGAGTCCAATGACATTTATTATGTCTAATTAGGCTCGTTTATTATTACTAGGAATTATAATAGAAAATAAATATAAAAAATAATTTATTATTTGAATATTAAGTGTGTACTAATCATGTAGAGAAATAAATTTAATTACTATGATATAATAGAATGAAAGACCTATAAAGCTCACAAATGATAAGAATCAATATTTCATAGTAAAATAACCTAATTAATGGGAAACATTTAAAAACATTAGGTAAATAATATGGGAAAGGTTTATTCCATGAAACTAAGCACTTCTAGTTTAACAACCTTGATCATCAAATTAGATATGAAATAAAACATCTTGTAAGGTTTTAAAAATAATAGAAAGTTAAATATTTAAAAATATAAAAATTCAAAAATTTAATCAGATAAAGCTTATAGGGAATTGTCAAATGACTTTTGTTTCAACTTGATCATTCCACTTTATAGAATTATTTTCAAATTCATAAAACATAAATAACAACATATCATAATTTAATATGAAGAAGATATATATTAAATATGAAATCAAATAAATGAAGCAATAAAATAGAACTAAATCAAAGTAATGTAAAGGCCATAGGGGAGGATGTTTAGAGTTACTCAATAATATAACATTACAAAAGAAACTAATTTAAAAAAATAAGAAATTACAAAGGAAAGTTTAATTGTGAGATACTAGGGACATCGAGTGCAACATTCTCGATTATCAAATTAAGTATAAAACAAAATGCTTAGTAAAGCATGTAAAATGATAGAAAGTAAAATTTTTAAAAATATGAAATTACTATTTAGTTGGAGAAAGCTCCTTGAGATGAGTTTGATGACTTATTTTCTTCATGATAATACCTCATTTAGAACACGTTTTTCATATTAAAGTAAATAAACATAAATAATAACATATTATTATTTTTAATATTTAGTACATACATATTTTAAATCGAAAATATGATAAATTGATGAAATATAGTTCAACAAAGTGAAAGTGACATAATCGTTGCATGAGGAGAGATTTAGAGTTACATAGTAATATAACATAATTAAAGTAAAAATTACTAATTAAGGTGATAAATTTTACCAAAAGGTTTTATTCAGAGATAAATAGAAAATCGAGTGTAATATACTTCATAATCAGATTAAGAATGAATCAAAATGTCATGTAACACTTGCATAAACCTACAAAATGAAAATATTAAAAAAAATCGAAAATTAATTTATTAATGCTCATTGTAATGAGTATATTATTGCTCATTTCATATCAATTCTATCTTTTCTTGGATAACAACAAATTTAAAAATAAAATAAGCAAAAATAATAATAACTTGAACATTTTATATATAGTAAATGCGTAATAATGCTGAGGTAACATAAGTTGAATCAATTTAATATATATAATTCATAGCTTTTTAAAGGTCACAGATATGAGAAATTAGATTTCTGTAGTAATATAATTAAATCAAAGAAAAACATTTCAAGAAATGACAAAATCTTTTATAAGAAAATTTCCTCCAATGATACTAAGAAAATCAAGTGTAGCAACCTTGATTGTGAAACCAAATATGAATTAAAATGACTCATAAAACATACCAAAATTGTTAAAATTATAATATTTAAAAAAAAGTAGAACACTTAAATGGATAAATCTTGTCAATATGAGTCCAACGATATTAATTTTATGTCGATCAGGCCTAGTTTGAAATAGTTACATATGTTATGGAAATATGTATTCGAATAGAAATGGCATAAATTAAAGCAATGTAATAATCGAAAATCAATGTGACATAAAGGCAAAATAAGAGAAGAGTTAGAGTTACCTTACATTATAACAAATTCAAAGCAAAATTTGAAATTAGATAAATTATATAGGAAAGTTGTATTCCACGAAATGTAAGAGATCAAGAATAAAAAAATCAATCAACAAATCCAAAAAGAATCAAATTCTTGAGGCATGCCTAAACTCTAAAAACTAAAAATATTTAAGGAAATAAAAAAAAATTAGTATTTAATCATCAAGAAAAATCTAATGATGCTTAGTTTTTAGCTCATTTAAAATTACTATGAATTACCAATATATTTAAACATAAATAATAATAACTTGTTATGTTAAAGTTTAAAAATAGTAATTATTTGAAAAATTATATAAATTAACATTTTGTAATATAACTAAATCAAAATATTATAAAGGTCACATAAGAGTACAATTTGAGTTTAAAAAATATAAAACCACATCGAAGTGAAAAATTTAAGAATTTGAGATAAATTTTGCAAGAAAGCTACAATCAAAGATACTATGAAAGTTGATTGTGACATCCATGATTATCAAATCAGCTATCTTTATAAAATATGTAAAAATCTAAGAAAAAAAGAATACTTAAATATGTAAAAAATATTGCTTAATTGAGAAGAGCGTGTGCATAGGAGCACAACGACATTTATTTCATCTCCATCATGCATCATTTTGAATTATTATAAATTACTATTGTAAGTAAATAATTATAATAATAATTTTGCTAATATTAAGAAATTATATATATTAAAATTGAAATTAAACAAATTGATGTATTATAATAGAACCAAAACATACCTTAAAGTGCATCAAAACTATAGAAAAATAGATATTTTAAAAATAAAAAATTCTTATTTAATGAGAAATAGCTCATCATGAAATGTCTGCGTATCTTTCTTTGCCTCCAGCAAACCTAGTTTGGAATTGTTTTTAAATACAAATGTAAATAAATAAAATAGTATTTTTTATTATTTTTAATATTATATATATATAATGAAGCTAAAATTTGATAAGTTGAAGCTAGTTAATATAAACAAATAAAAGTAATGTTAATGTCACATGAAAAAATATTCAGAGTTATGTAGTAATATACTAAAATCAAAGTGAAAAATTTGGTGAAATGAAGTATTTAGAGAAATGCAAAAATTTCATTCCATGACACTACATAGATTGACTATCACATCATCAATCGTAAAATTTAGGAATGAATCAAATGCTTCATAAAGTGTGACAAAACCAAAGAAAATAAAATATTTAAAATAACGAAATGACTGCTTTTTCATTGTGGTCATCGAGATTACTTGAACGACTTTTGTTTCATCTCCAACGAACTTCATTTCGAAATAATACTTATTACCAAAAAACATTAAGCATAAATATTAATAAATTGTTATTTCAACATTAAGTAAATATTAATTTAAAATGAGATAAGAAAAATTCAAGCAATGTAACATAACCAATTCAAAAGTTGTAAATGTTAAACATTGGTGGAATAAGAGTTACATAGATATAAACTAAAAATCAATGGAAAACAATATAAAGAAATCAGAAAAGTATATAAGAAAATTGCATTCCAAAAGATACTAAAATGATCGAGAGTAACATTCTCAATCATAAAATTTGGTAAGAATGAAAATATCTTGTAAACTATGTAGGAACCTTGAACACACTTAATTGTCAAATATGTTATGAATCAAAATTACTCATAAAGCATGCCAAAATTAGAGAAAATTAAATAACTAGAAATATAAAATTAAATATTTAATTTGATAAAGCACGTCGAGATGAGTCCAACAAGGTTTGTTTCATCTTAATTGAACAACTTTTGAAGCTATAGCCAATTACAAAAGAAAATATTATAAATAAAAAAAAAATTATAATAATATTACGTAAATGTACTAAGAATAAATAATAACAAACTATTATCTTGATACTATGGAAATTTATGTTAAAGAAAAAAGGACATAAACTAAAGTAATGTAATATAATGAAATCAAAGCAATGCAAAGTTCACATGAGAAAAAAAATTCATTATTAAAGCAACCAAATAAAAAAATTAAAGAATGACATAAATTATGTGAGAAATGTTAATTCTAAGACACAAAAGAAATTCACGATAACATCTTTGAATGCTAAAACAAGTATGAATCAGAATGTCATGTAAAGCATGCAAAAATCATAAAAAATAAAATTCCTAAAACTATAAGTATGAATATTTAATTAGATAGAACTCATTTAGATTACTCAATTAGTCTTCACTTTGTTTGATTGAACCTCAATGGGAATTATAGTGAATTATAAAAGTAAATGAAAACAAAGAAAAATAAACTATTATTTTTAAATATCTAGAAATATATATTAAAGTAGAATTATGATATGCTTTGGCAATTTAAAACAAAAAAATCAAACTGATTTCAAGCTCACACGAGCAGAAAATTAGATCTGCATAGTAATATAACAAAATCAAATAAAAAAATTTGAAAAAAAAATGATAAATTGTTTGATAGACGAATCCAAGACATAAAAAAGATTGAGTTTAATTAGCACATTTGTCTAATAAGATACGAATCAAAATTTATCATAAAACATATGAAAACCTAAGGAATTAAAATATTTAAGGAATATAAAAAATGTAAAATTTTTTAGAACTCTTAAACAAATATAATAGTATTGGTTTCAACATGATTAGTTCTCATTTAGAGCATCATGAATTACCAAATCAAAGAAGTGCAAGAAGAATAAATTATTTTTTTGATAATAAGGAAATAAATATTACCAATGAAATAAGATAAACAAAAGTAATGCAATATAATCAAAACAATTCATTATAAATATACTACAACAAGACATTTTTAGTTACATAGTAATATAACCAAATCATAACAAAAAATTTGATGAAATAAAATAAATTGTAATGTTTCTTTGTTGGCTATCAACGAGATCGAGCAGAATGTCCTTGATTGTCAAAAGAGGTATAAATCGAAATAAGTCATAACACATGCAAAACCTTAAGAAGTATAATGTATATATATATATATGTACGTATGCACATATATGAATATTTAATTAAAAAAGGCTCATTGATATGAGTTCAACAACTTATTTTATATTAATATCATCTCAATTATAATTACTATGAATTACAAAAATAAATAATAACAAATAGTAATAAATTTCGTTTTTAATATCGAGCAATATATATTATTACTAAAACGATGCAAACTAGAGCACTATAATATAAAAAAAATCAAAGAGATGAAAAGGTGACATGAGAGGGTAATGTGGGTTTTGTAAAATTACATCAAAATTTAATCAAAAACTTGAACAATTGAGAGAAATTAAAAGCAAAAGTTGAATTCCAAGATATTAGAGAGATCATACATAATATCCCCAATCAGCAAATTAGGTATGATTCAAAATATCTGAGAAAATTATGCCAAAGCCCAAGATAATAAAATATTTTAAAAATAAATAGATAAATATTTAATTAGATAGAGCTCAATGTGAAAAGTATAAAAAGTTAATTTTTCTTGATTGAACATCCTCTAGAGTTACAATGAATTACCAAAGCAAATAACAATAAATTATTATTTTAATATTAAGCAAATATATATCAATAAAAAAATAAGGTACTAAAATTGTGTAATAAAACTAATTCAAAATGATATATAGGTTACACATCAGGATAATTAGAGATTTAAAGCTAAATAACATTATAAAAAAAATCAATTCTACAAATGAGATAATTTACAATGGGACTTTCCATTCCAAAATAATTAAAAGTTCAAGTTTAACATCCTTGATTTTTAAATAAAGTAAAAAATGAAATTTCATATAAAACAGACAAAAACCCAGCAATACAAATTTTTATACAAAATGAAAATTTAATTAAATAGAGCTAGTCCAGGCTACTTTGATGACTTTCGTTTAGTCTCAATTTGATCAAATTTACCATTATTACAAAATAACAAATTAATTAAATTTAAATGATAACAATTTTATATTTTTTTATTATGTAAACATATATAAAGCTAAAATAAGACTAATAAAAGAAACATAATACAACTAAATAAAATCTTTGTATTGTTCACATAAAAAGAGAAATAAAAATTCACAAAATAACAACTAAATAAATGCAAAAACATTGAAAAAAATTAGATAAATTATATGAAAAATTATATTTTAAGAATCTAGGAAGACCAAGTGCAACATTCTTAATTGTCAAATGTGGTACGAATTAAATATCTCATAAAATAAGCTAACACTTTTGAAAATAAAATATTTCGAAATTTATAAAAAAAATTTATTGAATAAAACTCAACGAGATGTTTCCAATGATCTTTGTTTGACCACGATTAGACCTCATTTTCACATTACTTTGCCTTATCAAACTAAAACAATATAAATAGATGCAAAATTTTATTTTGATGTTAAATAAATATGTTTTAAAGTTGTAAAAAAGAAATTTAAATAATGAAATATGGCCAAAACATAGCGATGTAAAAGTAAGATTTGGAAAGATGTAGACATACTTATAAATATAAAAAAATTCAAAGCAAAAAAGTTTAAAAATTAGATAAATTGTATATGATAAATGTGTTCCAGTATTAAAGAGATTTATTGTAATATTCTTGATCATTAAATTAGGTACAAATCAAAATATCTTCTAAAATATGCCTAAAATGAAGAAAAAAATATTTAAAATTAATATTTACTTAGATCTAACATGTTGGGCTGATTCCACTGATCTTTGTTCTCTGTCTATCAGACATCATTTAAAATTATTTCAAGTTATCAAAACAATTAAGCATAAAAAATAATATAAAAGTTCAATTTAATTAAATTTCTATTAACATAAAAATTAAATATTGTGAAGCAAAGTAATATAATAAATTTAAAATAATGTAAAGGTCATTTGTGAGTAGAATTAGATTTTAATAGATATATAACCAAATCAAAAAAAAAATTAAACAAAATTAGATTAATTGCATAAGAATGTTGAATTTCAAGATACTAAAGAGGTTCATTATAACATCCATAATCTTCATACTAGATATAAATCAATATATCTAAGAATGTGTACAAAAATCTTAGAAATTAAAATATTTCAAAATTTAAATAAATGAGTCCAATGACATTTGTTTTCTCTGTATTATAGCAAAATTTAAAATTTGTGAATAACCGAAGTACTAAGCATAAATAATAGTAGATTATTATTTTCATATTAAGTTATTATATATTAAAGTTAAAATTAAATAAATTAAGGAAATGTAATATATCAAAATTTAGGCCATAAAAATTTAAAAATAATGGAGATTTAGAGCTACATTGTAAAATAACAAAATCATAGCAAACTTTTTAAATAAATAAGATAAATTATGTTGGAAAGTTGCTTTCAAGGTCACTAAGGAAATTGAGAATAACATCTTCGATTATAATACTATGTAGACTGAAAGTGCTTATTAATGTGTGCAATAACAATGGAAATAAAAGAATTTATACTTAATTGTATAGAGCTTGCCAAGATGAGTCCAATAACATGTGTCATCTTAATCAAATCTTACTTTGAATTGTAAAAAATCTCCAAATTAAGTTATCATTAAAAAAATAAATTGTTGTTTGAGTTTAAAATTAATAAATATTAAAAAAATAAAACAAATTAAGGCAATGTAATATAACCAACTAAAAAAATATAAAATTTATTGCAGCACATAGAAAGAGCTAATGTGATAAGAAAAAATCAAAGTAAAATATTTTGAGAAAAGAGAAAAATTATGTGAGAAAGTTGCACTTCAGGTTACTAAATAGATTTTGTGTAACATCCATAATAGTCAAACAAGGTGCAAATTGATATGCCTCTTAAAGGATTTTAAATAGGCCCAATTAATTATTTTTTGGAATTGTTATGAATTACAAAGTTAAATAAACATAAATAATATTAATTTTACATTTTAGTATTTAATAAATATATTTGAATGCTAAATTGAGATAAAATGAAGTAATGTAATATAAAAAAATCAAAGTGATGTAATCTAACAAAAAATTAGATTTAGAGTTACAAAGTAATTTTACAAAATTAAAGTACATCATTAGAAGAAATGAGATGAATTATATGGGAGAGTTGCTTTCCAACATACTTAGAGGTCAACCATTACATCCTAAATAGTCAAATCTGTTACAACATAAAATGTATCATAATGCAAGGCAAAATTCTAGGAAATAAAGTATTAAAAAATTAAAAAAAAAATATTTAATTAGAGAAAGCTCATTTACATTTGTCTAATATAGTTGTCTCATCTTAATCAAATCACATTGAGAATTACTATAAATTATCAAAGTAAATAGGTAGAAACAATAGCAATTTAATACTTTAATACTAAGCAAATAAATGTTAAAACATAAATAAGATAAATTGAAACATTATAATATAACTAAATCAAAAAATTGTAAAGGTCACATGAGAGCAAAATTTAAATTTCATAATAACATAAAAAATTGAAGCAAAAGCTTTTAAAAAATGAGATAATTTATAAAAATAAGTTGCATTCGAGGATACTAAGGATTTTAATGGAAAATTCCTCAATCATAAAATCTACTAAAAATTAGAATATCTCATGTAATATGCAAGAACTACTCAAAATAAAACACTTGTAGTTATAAATGTTAATCGTTAATTTTATATGCCCTTGAAATGAGTTCGATGATCATTTTTTCATTGGTTTGACTTTGATTAAAATTACTATGAATTACCAAAGCAAATAATCATAAATAATAATAAATAAATATATAAATACCAAGAAATGTAAATTAACCTTTAAATAAGACAATGTAAGACAATATGATATAAACAAATCAAAGCAATGTAGTGGTGACACAATCAGAATTATTGTTCAAAAGTAATATACCCAAAAATAAAATTGTAAAGTGTAAAAATTGAGACTAAATTTATGAGAAATTTTAATTCCATGATACCAAGAGGATTGAGTGTAATATTTTTTTATCATCAAATCAGTTTTGTGGTAAATTTCTTATACAAAATTTCGAGAAATTAAAAAATTAAAATATAATTAATTCTATAATGCTCATTAAGAGGTGTCCAATGACATTTGTTTTGAACCAATTGATACTCGCATGGAAAGAGATTTTGATCGACATAGTTGTTAAATCAAATAAAAAATACAAGAAAAAAGATAAATTAAAAGTGATAATTGCATTCCAACATTTTATATATGCTAAGTGTAACATCCTTGATATCAAATCAGTGAGTAATTAAAATGACTATTAAATTATTCTAAAACCTTGCAAAATTCAACATCTAAAAATATGAAATGAATATTTAATTTGATAGAACTCACTCAAATGACTCTAACGAGCTTTGCTTTATCTTTACTTGATGTTTATTGGAAATACTTTGAATTATCATAGTAAGTAATCAACAATAATAATAAATTATTATTTTAGTACCATGTAATAAAAATTATCACAAATATAAGATACTGAAGCAATGTAAAATAGACAAATAAAAAAATATTAACGTTTCATGGGAGGAGAATCTGAGTTTTGTGGTAATATATTCTAATATAAAAAAATTTGAAAAAATGCAAAAATATTACAAAAAAAGGTCCATTCTATGACAAGAGGGAGATTGAGTATAACATCATAGATCATCAAATAAAGTAAGAGGTAGAATGCCTAGTAAGGCATGTCAAAACCCTACAAATTTAAAATACTAAAGAAATTCATAAAAAGGAATATTTAATTGAATATAGCTCAATAAGACAAGTTCGATGATGATTCTTTCATTTCGATTAGACCTTACCTATCATTGCTGCAATTTACCAAAGAAAATTAGCATAAATAGTAAAAGAATTTTTACTATAACATCATGCAAGTAATTTCTAAAGCTAAAAAGACATCTACAAAAGCAATGTATTACAACTAAATCAACGTGATGTGTCACATGAGAGGATAATTAGAGTTTCATAACAAACTTACCAAATAAAAAAACCTTTTGAAGAAATTGGATAATGTTTTTGTGAATATTGAAGTCAAAGTTATTAATGAGATTAAGTGGTGCATCTTCCATCATCAAATTACTTAAGAAACCAAATGTTACACAAAACGCACCAAAACTCTAAAAATAAATTGTATAAAAATACAAAATTAAAAATTTAATTAAATAGAGCTCATCAATTTATATGTGGATATTTTTGTTTTTTGTTAAATAGACCACATTGGAAATTTGTAAGAATTACCACATTAAATAAGCAAAAATGATAATATACTATAATTAATATTAAGCATTGGATAAAGTTGAAAGTAGATTAACCAAATAATATAATATTACCAACTAAAAATAATGTAATGGTCACAGGATAAGAGAATTATGTTTACTTTATAATTTAGGGAAATAAAAGAAAAAATAAATAAATTATTTAAAGAAGTTGTAATTGAAGATAGAAAGAAAATGAAGTGTAATAATCTTGATCATGAAGTTAGGCATAAATTCAAAAGCCTCATAAAAGCCTGTAAAAAAACTAAACTAAAATATCTAAAAATATATAAATTAGTTTTGAATTAAATAAAGCTCATCGAGACATGTCTAATAACATTAGTTTTATCTTCATCAATTGTCATTTGGAATTATTACAGTTAAAAGAACAAAATAGATTGAAATAAAATAAATTCTTAGTTTAATATTATGTAAATATTTATTAAATAAATGAAAAAAATTGAAACAATATAATATAACAAAAAACATTATGTTACAAAGGTCACGCAAGGAAGGATTATGGTTTATATAGTAATATAATCAAATCTAAGGGAAATTTTTGAAAAACTAAGATAAATTATACAATAATATTCCATTCCAATATACTAAAGAGATTGGGCATAAAATCAATGATCATTAGAGGTAGCTAGAAATCAAAATGCCTCGTGAAGCATATTAAACCATTATAAAATAAAATATTTTAAAAATGTAAGAATTAATACTTAATTAAGTGATCTTATTGAGATGAGTCAAAGGAACATTTTTTTCATTTCCATCAAATCTTGTTTGAAATTAACACAAATTATCAACTTAAATAAGTTAAAATAATTATAAATTATTATGCAATATATGAAGAAAAAAAATTTTAAAGCTAAATTAAGTTAAATTAAGGAATTTTAAATGAAGTTAAAATGATGTGATGATTAAACTAAAGAAGAAGTAGAGTTTCAAAGTGATATAACAAAATAAAAAAAAAAACTCACAAATATAGATAAATTATTAGAGAAGGTTGCATCTAAGGTATTAAGGAGATCGATTGCAACATCCTAAATTATAAATAAGGAAGCAATAAAATAAGGCCATCAAATATACCAAACTTTTAAAAAATATTAAGCTAGATATATTATTATTGAAATGATACAAACTAAAGAAATTTAATATAGACAAATCAAAAGATGTAAAGGTCATATAATAAGATTGTGAACGCTTCATAACAAAATAAAAGTGTCTAATTAAGAAATTTGAAAATATAAGATAAACAATATATGAATGTTTCATTCTAGGACATTAAGTGGATCAAGTGTAATAGTCTCACCCAAGAAATGAATGTATTTAAAAAGTTAAGAAAAATTTAATTAGATGGAGCTTATCGATGCAAGTCCAATGTTAATTTTTTTCTAGATCCAAGCTCTTCTAGAATTATAACCAATTAGAAGATTAAAAAATACTTACGATAAAAATATTTTAATACTAAGCAAACATATATTTTAACTAAAGTGAGATAAACTTCAAGTATAACAAATCAATGTAAAGGAAACATGAGAAGAGTATTTTAGATCCATAGTAATTTAACAAAATCAAAACAAAAATAATTTGTAGAAATAAATAACTTGTATGGGAAAGGTACATTCAAACATTTTATAGAGATTGATAGTAAAATTTTTTAACAAAAAATCAAGTAAAAAGTAAAATATCTTATAAATTAATCCAAAACACTAGAAAATTATCTATTAAAAAATATAAAAATATCTATTTTATTTAATTGAGCTCGTTAACACAGGCCATATGACTTTTATTTAGTTTCATTAAGGCCAAGCTTGGAAATACATCAAATTACAAATTTAAGTACGGTAAATAATAATAAATTACTATTTTAATATTTTGAAGGCATAAAATAAATGTCAAATACGATTAATTTTTGTAATATAATATAGACAAATCAAAAGGATGTAATGGTCATATGAAAAGTGAATTAAAGTCTCATAATAATGCATGTACATTGAACAAATAAGAACAATTTTACAGAAATGTTGCTTTCTAAGAAAATAAGGAGATATAGTGTAGCAACATTGATCATCAAATCTGGTATGAATTGAAATCTTACAAAAAAATAATATTAAAAACCTTCATTGTAAAATATTTCAAAATATGAAAATAAATATTTTTTTGGATAATGCTCATCCACATGAGTACATTGACAAATTTTAGTCTCTATCAAACTTTTTTCTAAAAATACTAAGACTAACCTGACACAATAACCATAAATTTAAACAAAAACTTAATTTAATTTTAACTAAATTTATTTTAAAGTTGAAATAAGAAAAACCAAAAGAATGTTTAATAACCAAAATATAGTGTTGTAAATGAAACACATAAAGGAGTTTTGACTTAGATAACAAGAAAACCAAATCAAAATGAAATCTTTAAAAAAAATATAAAAAATTGTATAGAACATTGGTTTCTAGGATACAAAGGAGATATACTATGTCATCCATGACGCTCAATTCAACTACAAATTAACATATCTCATGGTGATACAATAATAGAAATTGTAACATTTAAATATATCAAAAAGAATATTATTAAGACATTCATTTCATCTTGATCAAATCCCATTTGAAAATTTCTAGAATTACCACATTAAAAAAAGAAAAAATAATTATTATCTATTCCTTAATATGAAAAAAAAATTTATGTTAAATCTTAATTGAGATAATTTGAAGAAATTTATTTTAACCAAATAAAACTGATGCGAAGTTTTCATGAGAGGACAATAAAGTTTTAAAGTAATTTAACCAAATCAAAGAAAAAAATTTAAGAATTCTAATAAATTGCATGAGAATGTTGCATTACAAAATGCTAAAATTATTGAATGTCATACCCTTAATAACCAAATTAATTAGAAATGAAAATGTCTACTAAAATGTCCCAAAAATAAAGAAAATAAATTATTTCAAAATGTATAAATTGATATGTAATTAGGTAGATCTTATCGGGATGAGTCCAAAGATAGTTTTTTCCTCTCAATTAGAACACCTTTAGAGCAATTATGAAATATAAAACTAAATAAGCGTAAGTAATACAAAATTAATTTTTCAATATTAAATAGTTATATGTTAAAGATTAAAATTACAACAATGGGTCACGCAATAATAGATTTAGAATTGCAAAGTATTACAACACAATAAAATTAAAAAATTTGAAATAAATGAGATACATTATAAGAAAAAGTTCAATTCCAAGATATGAAGGTGATTAATTATAACATCATCAACTGTTAGATAAGGTAAAAATTAAAATTTCATGCAATGCATCACAAAACTCTAAAAAACGAAATATTTCAAAATAAAAAAAAATAAATATTTATTTGAATAGAGCACATAGAGAGGAGTCTACTGACATTTATTTTGTCTAAATCAATCTCATTAAAAATTATTTTGATCTCAAAAAATTAACTAAGCATAAATAATAGAATAAGATTATTTTACTATTAATTACATATGAATTAAAGCTAAAATGAGATAAACCAATGATATATGATGTCAGGCACCCCAGGGCTGTTACATATGATCTAACTTATCAAATCAATGTTAAGATTTCAAGTGAGGAGAAATAGAGCTTCATTCTAATGTAGCAAAATGAAAGCAAAAAAATTGAGGAGATAAGATAAATTATATAACAAAATTATATTTTGACATATGAAGAAGATCGAGTGTAACACCCTAGACCATGAAGTTAGTTACAAATTCATGTTTCTGAAAGCATGAAAGCTTTAAAAATGTGTTTTTTGTGATGATTTGATGATGTTTGTTTTATATCAACCTAGCCACATTTGAAATACTTTAAATATAAATTTTAATAGGCATAAATAATAATGTATTACTTTCTTAAAAGTTAGCAAATATATTTTAAATCTGAAATAGGATAAATTGAAATAATGCAACATAAGTAAAAAAATGAAAAGTAAATGTCACACAAGAAGAGATTTAGGGTTGCAAATTAGCATTACCAAACCAAAGTGAATGATTTAAAGACGTAAGAAATATTTTATAAGATAGTCACATTCCATGGCCATAGGAATGTTAAGTGCAACATTCTCTATTGTGGAATTAGTTATGAATCAAAATGACTAGTAAAGCATTACAATATCATAGAAAGTAAGATATCTAAAAAATATAGAAATCAATATTTATTGGGATTAAGCACAATGAGATGATTTTCATGACAATTCTTTTGTTTTGATCAGATCACGTTTGCAATTTTTGTGAAGCAAAAAATTATACAAGCATAAATAAGAATAAATTATGATATTCATATTAAGTAAACATCGAATAAAGTTGAAATAAGATAAACTTATTCCATATTAATTAAATAAATGAATTCAATAAAAAGGTCACAAAAGAGGAGATACCTAGTTAATTAGTAATAAAACAAAAAAAAAATGAAATATTTTGTGAAACCGAATAAATTTCATAGGTATATTGTATTCTAAGATACTTAAAAAATCACGTATCATATCCTTGATAATCAAATCTGATGTGAATCAAAAGGTCATATAAAAAATGGCAATCATTTATTAAAGAAAATATTTAAAAAAAACTAAAAAAACTAAAAAAATATTTTATTGAGTAGAACTTAGTAAGAAAACTCCAAGAACATTTTTTCTCAATTGGACATCATTTTGTACTATTATTAATTATAAAATTAAATAAATATATATAATAACAATTAATTATTTTAATACCCAATAAATATATATATTGAAGTTGAAATAAGTTAAATTAAGGTAATGCAACATAGCCAAATCAAAATAATGTAAATATATCATAAGAATAAAAATAGAGTTTCATAGCAAAATAACTAAATCAAAGCAAAAAAAATTAAAAAATGAGATAAATTGTGTTGAAAAGTTGCATTCTAAGATACTAAAAAGATCAATAGTAACATCATTTTTCTTCGAAGTAGTTATGAATCTTAATATCTTATAAACCATGTAAAACCATAGAAAATAAAATATCTAAAAAATAAATTTGAATGTTTAATTAGATCGAGCTCGTTGAAACAAGTTTATCAGTATTTATTTTGCTCGATCAAAACTTGATTGGAATTATTACTATTTGTAAATTAAATAAGCATAAATAACAGCAACATATTTTTTAGTATCAAGTAATATATTTTAATAATAAAAAGAGATAAACTAAAGTAGTATAATATAAATGCATAAAAGGATTGTAATGGTTAAATAGGATGAAAATTAAAGTTTCATAGTAATATAAAAACAAAACAAAAAACATTTGAAAAATTGAGATAAATTTTGCGAGAAAGTTGCATTGCAATATGCTAAGATGATCGAGCATAAAATCCTCAATCGTCAAATAAGGCATGAATCAAAAAGGCTATTAGAAGAAATCAATATATTTAAATATAAAAAAATATTTAATTGGATAGAAATAGTTAAGCTAAGACCAATGTTTGTTTCATCTCTATCTGTCCTCATTTTTAAACTAAAAAATAAAACAAATGAGATAATAAAAAAAATAAACAAATGAAATATATTGTAAAAGAAATTTGTACTCCAAGATGTTACGGAAATCACTATAATGTCCATGATCATCAAGTCATTTCTGAATTAAACTAACTTGTAAAATGTGCCAAAACCTTAAAAAATACAACATATAAAACTATAAATAAAAATGTTCAATTTGGATGTACCTCATCAAGACAAGTCAAACCATATTTATTTTATCTCGATTAAACCTCATTTGTAATACTATCAATTACCATAAAAATAACCATAAATAATAAAAAAAATTATTATATCATTGAACAAATATATTTTAAAATTTAAATGAGATGAATTGAAGAGATTTAATGTAACCAAATCAGAGGATAATAAGTTTACATTCATATAGTAATATAACAAAATTAAAGGAAAATTTTGATAAAATTAGATAAATTAAATAAGAAAGTTTTCTTCAATGATACTACAATTGATTGTAACATCATCTATTATCAAATAAGTTATGAATTAAAATAACTTATAAATCATCCTGCACCTTGAAAAATATAATTCTTAGAAGTTTAAAAGTAAATATGTAATTAGAACAAAATCATCTAAATGAGTCAAGTTGTTCTTGTTTTGTATTCATAAGACCTCATTTTGAATTACTGTAAATTAGAAAAATAAAAAAACTTAAATAAGAATAAAATTATATTTTAATGTTATGTAAATTTATATGAAAACTAAAATAAGATGAATTAAACTAACCTACTTGTACTAAGTCAAATAGATGTGAATATTGCATTAGAAGAGAATTAGAGTTTTATAATAAGGTAACAAGACTGAAAAAAAAATATTTAAAGAAACTAAAGAGATCTCGAGTGACATCCTTGATAGTAAAATTAAGGACTAATCAAAATTTATCATAAATAACAGAAAATCTTAGAAAATAAAATACTTAAAAAAAAGAATTTAATTTGATAAAGCTCTTTTATTTGAGTTCAACATCGTTTATTTCATCTTAATCAAACATCATTTATAATTACTATAATTAGCAAATTAAATAATTTTAAATATTTATAAATCACTATTTCAATATTAAATAAACCTAATTTTTAATTTGAAATGTTATAAATTGAAGCATTATAATGTCAAAATGTTAAAGACATATAAAGATCAAATAGATCGACAATTAGTGTTATACAGTAAAAACCAATTCAAAGTTAAAATTTGAGAAAATAAAAAAAAGTATACCAAAAATTTAAATTCAAAGGATGCTAGGAAATTAATTATAAAATTATAGATCACTAAAAAAAAGTACTAATTGAATTATTTTATAAAATATGATAAAACCCCAAAAGAATAAATATTTAAAAATATAAAAAGAAATATCTTATTGGATTGAGCATATTGATAAGAGTTCAATGATGTTTGTTTCATCATTGTTTGACATCATTTTGAAATATTTTTATTTACCAAAATAAATAAGCTTAAATAATTATTAATTATTAAAATATATTAAAGGTAAGTTAAGATAAATTGAAGCAATGTAATATGAAAAAATAAAAATTATTTAAAGATTAAAAGAGTAAAGATTTAAAATAGACAATAATATAACCACACAAAAGAAAAACTTTGGGAAAATTAGATCAATTTCTACATAAAAGTTTAACTTTAGGTTGCTATGAAGATTGAAGAGAAAATCATTATTTGTCAAATAAGATACTCATAAAACATTCTCATAAAGCACATCAAACTCAAAAAAAATAAAATATTAAAATTTATAGTAGTGATCAATTAGTTGCATGGAGCTCATTAGGATAGATCTTATAATGTTTATTTCATTTTTATTAGACCTCATTAAAAAGTTTTACAAATTATACAAAAAATAAGCATAAATAATTATAAAATATTATTTTAAAATTAAAAAATTATAGATTAGATCTTAAATACGATTAATTGAGTTAAATTAGTGAAGAGTTAGAGTTATGTAGTAATATAACAAAAAAACAAAATATTTAATAAAATGAGATACATTATACGAGAAGGTTGCATTCCAAGATATTGAAGAGCTAGGTTGAAGCATCCTTGACCCCTAAATCAATATGAATAAAAATGCCTTATAAAGCATGCTAAAATTTTATTAAATTATATACTAAAAATAGATTAATAAATATTTCAATCGATAAAGGTTTGTTGAGACAAATTTAATGATGTTTATTTTACTTTGTTAGACTTATTTTCGAAATTTCTATAAATTACCAAATTAAATAAAAATAAATATAAATAAATTATAAATTGAAACATTATAATATTACCAAATCAAAGAAATGTAAAAGTCAAAAGAGAAAATATTTTTAGTAACATAGTATTACAACAAAATAAAACTAAAATATTTAAAAGAATAAGACAAATTGTATGAGAAAGTTTCATTCCAAGATACTAATAAGACTAAAACTAACATCCTCAAAATAAAATTAGGTATTAATCTAAATGTCTTAAAATGCATGGAAAAATATTAGAAAATAGATATTTTAGAAATATAAAAATAAATATCTTTTTTGATATATCTCGATCAAATTTGTCCAATAATGTTTATTCTATCTATATTTGGCAGCATTGAGAATTACTATGAATTACCAAAGTAATTAAGAATATAACAATAATAAATTCTTCCATTACTATTAAGCAAATAAATATTACCTCTAAAATGAGATAAATTTGAACAAAGTAAAATAACCAAATGAAAGTGAGGTAAATGTCAAAGGAGAAGAGATTTACAATTAAATCATAATATAAACAAATAAAAGATAAATATTTTAAAAAATAAGTTAAATCATTTGCTATGTTATATTTCTTATCAATAAATAGGTCGAGTGTAACATCATCGATAATCAAAAAAAAATATCTCATAAATTATGACAAAATGTTAGAAAATAAACATTAACAAATATTAAAAAAATTCAATTAAATAATGCATGTTAAAGCAACATAAATGGCATGTGTTTCTTTTATATTGGGCATTATTATGAATAAATTATGTAAATAAGTATAAATAATAACATATTATTTTTTAATGCTAAGTAAATATTTATTAATGTTAAAATGCTACAAGTTATTGTGATATAATAATTCCAAATGAAACTACTGTAACGATCAAAGAAACATTAAAAGAAATTAGGTAAATTGTATTCAAAAAAACCATTCTAAGATACTAAAGTGGTTGAGGGTGACCTCTTTAGCCATTAAATCAACTTGAATCAAAATGTGTAGTAAAGAAAGTTAGAATCATAGAAACAAATATATCAAAAAAATAAATATGAATATTTAATTATATAGAGCTCATTGACATGAATCTAATTGAAAAAGGAATATTTAATTAGATATAGCTTGTATAGATTGGTTTGATGATGTTTATTTCATCATGATTTGTCCTCATTTGGAATTACTATAAATTTCCAAAAAAAATAATAATAAATAAAAAATAATTACTTTTTTCACAGTTCAAAAATAAATATTAAACCTAAAACAAGGTAAACTATGGCAATATAATATAACTAAATCAAAACATTAGAATTATCACATAAGAGGAGCTCCTTAGTACCATACTAGTAGAGCCAAATAAAACTAAACATATGAAGAAACAAGAGAAATTGTAAGAGAATATTATATTCCATGATATTTAGAAGATCGAATGTATCATCCTTGATCAATAGATCATGTACATAATGAAATGCCTCGTAACATGTGCTAAAACCATAAACATTATAATATCTAAAACTAGAAATTTGAATATTCAACAAAACAAATAATATTCACATGAGTCAAATGACATTTATTTTGTATAAAGCTTATTTTGAATTACAAAGAACTTGTAATATAAATTTGTAAAAGTAATAATAAGTTATTATTATGACATCACCTAAATATATACAAAATTTTGAATGGAATAATTTGAGGGATATAATAGAAAAAAATAATGTTACATAATCAAAGTGAATAATTTTAAAAAGTTTGATAAATTGAACAAAAAAATTTGCTTTACAATGTATTAAGGTAATCAATTAGAAGGACATTGATTATAAAATTAGGTGTGAAGGATATTTTTTTTATCTCCATTAGACCACTTTTGAAATACTACAAATTACAACATTAAGCAAACATAAAGAAGAATAAATTATTAATTCAATATTATGTAAATATATATTAAAGTTAATCGATATAAATTTATAAAATATAATATAACAAGCTAAAAGAGATGTAAAGGTCACATTAAAGGAGAATTAGAGTTTCACAATAATGTGAATAAATCAAAGCAAAAAGTTCGAAAAAGTGAGATAATTTATACATCAACAATGCATCAAAAGATAATAAAGAGATATAGTATAGTATCGTTAATCATGAAATCAGGTACTAATAAAATTTACTCACAAAAAAAAACTAGAAAATAAAAAATATTTAAAAATAGAAAAATAAATATTTAATTAGATAAAGCTCATCAAGATGACTACAACAACATTTATTTTTACCCAATAAAGCTCGTTTACAATTACTATAAATGACCCAAGTAAATAAATATAAATAATAATAAATTATGATTTGAATATTAAGTAAATATGTATTAATGTTGTTAAGATACAAATTGAATTAATATAATATAACCACATGAAAGAACTGTAAAGCTTACAAAAGATAAGAATCAGTGTTTTATGGTAAGATAAAAAATCAGTGAGAAAAATTTATAAACATTACATAAATTATATGTAAAAGTTTTATTCCATGATACTAAACACTTTTAGTATAATAGCTTCAATCATGAAATTAGGTACAAAATAAAATCTCTCATAAATTATTAAAAAATAATAGAAAATAAAAATTTTAAAAATTTAGTTAGACAGAGCATGTAAGGAAGTGCCAATAACCTTTGCTTCAACTTGATCATTCCACTTTTTGAATTATTATGAATTTCAAAAAACATAAATAATACCTTATTATATAATTTAATATGAAGAAGTCCTTTATTAAGTGTGAAACGAGATTAATGATGTAACATTATAGAACTAAATCAAGGTAATGTAAACATCATATAAAAGAAGATTTAGAGTTTGATAAAAATATTACATAATAAAAAAATAATTTTAAAAAATGAGATAAATTATAAAAGAAATCTTAATTCCATCGTATTACGGAGATTTTGTGTAACTTCCCTGATCATCAACTCATGTATAAAATGAAATGCATATTGAAGCATGAAAAATGCATAGTAAATGAAATATTTAAAAATATAAAAGGACTATTTACTTTGATAATGCTCCTTAGACCTGTTTAACGACTTATTTTCACTATGATCACACTTTCTCTATAACTACTTTGAATTACAAAACTAAATAAGCATATGTTTCTTCTCTGTTGGAACTTCAATAACAAATGATTTTTCATGCTAAGTTAATACTTAAGCTAAATTGAGATAAATTAATGCAGTATAATAATTCCAATTGAAAAAAGTAAAGGTCAAACGAGAGGACCATTAAAGTTTCAAAATAATATAACCACATAAAAGCAAAAAATTAAAGAAATGAGATAAATTATATGTGAAAATAGCTGTTCAAGATACCAAGGAGATCAACGATGCTTCCTTGACCATTTAATTGGCTATGAATAAAAATGTCTAGTAAAGCATGCTAAAACCCAATAAAAAAATATCTAAAAAAATAAAAAATAATATTTAATTACATAAAGAACAATGAGATGAGTCCAATAGAAAAACTATTTAATTAGATATAACTTATCTTGACAATTTTGATGATGTTTATTTCATCTTGATCTATTCTCATTTGGAATTACTATAAATTTTGAAAACATAATCATAAATAATAAATAGTTATTCTTTTAATAGTAAGGAAATAAATATTAAAGTTAGAAAGACATAAACTATGGTAATATAATATGGCTAAATGAAAACATTGTAATTGTAACATAAGAGGAGCTTTTTAGTTCCATGCTGATATAACAAAATAAAAGTAAAACATTAAAAAAACGACAAATTGAACGAGAAATTTGTATTCCAACATAATTAAAAGATTGATGGTAACATCCTCGATCAACAATTCAGATACATTGTGAAATGTCTCGTAACACATGCTAAAAAATCGTAAATATAATATCTAAAATTAAAAATTTGAATATTCAATTGAATGAATAACATTGAGATGAGTCAAACGACATTTATTTCATTTGGATAAAAGCTCATTTTTAATTACTATGAACTTTCAATATAAATTGGTAAAAGTTTTAATAAATTATTATTACAACATTGCACAAGTATATATTAAAATTTAAATGAAATAATTTGATGGGTGTAATATAACCAAAAAAATGTTACATAAAAGGTTAAGTGTGTTGAGATTTAGATTTACATAATAATGTAACCAAATCAAATCGAATAATTTGAAATAATTACATAAATTGAATAGAAAAATTACTTTCCAAGGTATTAAGGTGATTGATTGGAACAAGGTCGATTATCAAATTTGGTATGAACAACTTTGATTAATCTTCATTAGACTACTTTTGAAATTACTACAAATTACAAAATTAAATAAACATAAAGACGAATAAATTATTAATTTAATATTAAGTAAATATATGTTAAATTTAAATAAAATAAATTAAAAAGAAATTAATATAACAAACTAAAAATACTTGTAAGGCTTACATTAGAAGAGAATTAGAGTTTCATAGTAATGTGAATAAATAAAAGCAAAATCTTTGAAAAAATGAGATAAATTATACATCAAAGTTATGCTAAAGGATAATAAAGAGATATAGTATAACATCATTATTCGTGAATTCAAGTACTAATTTAAACTTCTGATAAAACATACAAAAATCCTAGAAAATAAAATATTTAAAAATATTAAAAATATATTTAACTAGATAAATCTCATCAAGACGAGTCCGATGACATTTATTATGTTCAAATAATAAAAAATAATTTATTATTTGAATATTAAGTAAGTGTGTATTAATCATGTAAAGAAATAAATTGAATTACTATGATATAATAGAATGAAAGACCTATAAAGCTCACAAATGATAAGAATCAATATTTCATAGTAAAATAACCTAATTAATGGCAAACATTAAAAAACATTAGGTAAATTATATGGGAAAGGTTTATTCCATGAAACTAAGCACTTCTAGAGTAACAACCTCGAACATCAAATTAGATACGAAATATAACATCTCGTAAGGTTTTTAAAAATAATAGAAATTTAAATATCTAAAAATATAAAAATTCGAAAATTTAATTTGATAAAGTATATAGGGGGTTTATCAAATGACTTTGGTTTCAACTTCATTGTTGCACTTTGTAAAATTATTTTCAAATTCAGAAAACATAAATAATAACATTTCATAATTTAATATGAAAAAGAAATATGTTAAATATGAAATAAAATAAATGAAGCAATAAAATAGAACTAAATCAAAGTAATGTAAAGCCCATAGGAGAGGATGTTTAGAGTTACACAATAATATAACATAACCAAAGAAACTAATTCTAAAAAATAAGAAATTACAAAGGAAAGCTTTATTATAAGTTAATAGTGACATTGAGTGTGACATTCTTGATTATCAAATTATGTATAAAGCAAAATGCTTAGTAAAGCATGTAAAATAATAGAAAGTAAAATTTTTAAAAATATAAAATCACTATTTAGTTGGAGAAAGCTCCTTAAGATGAGTTTAATGACTTATTTTCATCATTATAATACCTCATTTAGAACAAATTTTTAATATCAAAGTAAATAAACAAAAATAATAACATATTATTATTTTTTAATATCTAGTACATATATATTTTAAGTCGAAAATAAGATAAATTTATGAAATAAAATTCAACAAAGTGAAAGTGAAATAATGGTTGCATGAGGGGAGATTTAGAGATACATTGTAATATAACATAATTAATGTAAAAATTACTAATTAAGGTGATCAATTTTATCAAAAAAGTTTTATTCAGAGATACCTAGGAGATCGAGTGTAATATCCTCATAATCAGATTAAGAACTAATCAAAATGTCATGTAACACTAGGCAAAACCAACAAAATAAAAATATTGAAAGATCTAAAAAATTAATTTATTAATGCTCATTGTGATGAGTATATTAGTGCTCATTTCATATCAATTCTATCTATTATTGAATAAAAAGAAATTTACAAAGAAAATAAGCAAAAATAATAATAACTTGAACATTTTATATTTTGTAAATGCATAATAATGCTGAAGTAACGTAAGTTGAATCAATCTAATATATATAATTCATAGCTTTTTAAGGGTCATAGAAGTGAGAAATTAGATTTCTATAGTATTACAACTAAATCAAAGAAAAACATTTCAAAAAATGACAAAATCTTTTATATGAAAATTTCCTCCAATGATATTAAGAAAATCAAGTGCAGCAACCTCGATTGTGAAATCAAATATCAATTTAAATGACTTATAAAACATACCAAAATTGTTAAAAATATAATATTTAAAAAAAACAAAACAGAACACTTAAATGGATAAATCTTGTCAAGATGAGTCCAACGATATTAATTTTATGTCGATCAGGCCTAGTTTGAAATAGTTACATATGTTATGGAAATATGTATTTGAATAGAAATTACATAAGTTAAAGCAATGTAATCATAGAAAATCAATGTGATGACATAAGTTAAAGCAATGTAATCATAGAAAATCAATGTGATATAAAGGCAAAATAAGAGAAGATTTAGAGTTACATTACATAGAACAAATTCAAAGCAAAATTTGAAATTATATAAATTATAAAGGAAAATTGCATTCCACGAAATGTAAGAGATCAAGCTTAAAAACATCAATCAACAAATCCAGAAAGAATCAAATTCTTGAGGCATTCCTAAACTCTAAACTAAAATAATTATGGAAATAAAAAATAGTATTTAATCATCAAGAAAAATATAATGATGTTTTTTATTTAGCTCATTTGAAATTATAATGAATTACAAGTATATTTAAACAAAAATAATAATAAGTTATTATTTTAAATTTAAAAATAGTAATTATTTGAAAAATTAGATAAACTAAAGTATTGTAATATAAAAAAATAAAAAAATTATAAAGGTTACATAAGAGTAGAATTACAGTTTAAAAAATATAAAACCACATCAAAGTGAAAAATTTAAGAATCTGAGATAAATTTTGTAAGAAAGCTGTAATCAAAGGTACTATGAAAGTTGAGTTTGACATCCATGATTATCAAATCAGCCATGAAACAAAATTCTTTATAAAATATGTAAAAATCTAAGAAAATAGAATACTTAAATATATAAAAATTATTACTTAATTGAGAAGAGCATGTGTATAGGAGCCCAATGACATTTATTTCAACTCCATCATGCATTATTTTGAATTATTATAAATCACTAATGTAAGTAAATAATTATAACAATAATTTCTCTAATATTAAGAAATTATATATATTAAAATTGAAATTTAAAAAAATTGATGCATTCTAAAGAACCTAAACATACCTTAAAATGTATCAAAACTATAGAAAAATAGATATTTAAAAAATAAAAAATTCTTATTTAATGAGAAATAGCTTATCGCGAAATGTCTACGTATCCTTTTTTGCCTTTCGCAAACCTAGTTTGGAATTATTTTTAAATACAAATGTAAATAAATAAAACAGTAATTTATTATTATTTTTAGTATTATATATATAGTGAAGCTAAAATTAGATAAATTGCAACTAGTTAATATAAATAAATAAAAGTAATTGCAATGTCAAATGAAAAAATATTAAGTGTTAAGTTGTAATATACTAAAATCAAAGTGAAAAATTTGATGAAATGAGGTATTCCAAGAAATGCAAAAATTTCATTCCATGACTCTAAGTAGATTGACTATCACATTGTCAATCATAAAATTTAGGAATGAATCAAATGTCTCAAAAAGTGCGACAAAACAAAAGAAAATAAAATTTTTAAAAATAAGGAAATGACTACTTCGTTCATTGTGGTCGTCGAGATTACTTGAACGACTTTTGTTTCATCTCCTACGAACTTCATTTTGAAATAATACTTTTTACAAAAAAACATTAAGCATAAATATTAATAAATTGTTATTTCAACATTCACAAAATATTTATTTAAAATGAGATAAGAAAAATTCAAGCAATGTAAAGTAACCAATTCAAAAGTTGTAAATGTTAAACATGGGTGAATAAGAGTTACATAGATATAAAATAAAAATCAATGGAAAACATTATAAAGAAATCAGAAAAGTATATAAGAAAATTGCATTCCAAAAGATACTAAAATGATCGAGAGTAACATTCTCAATCATAAAATTTGGTAAGAATGAAAATATCTTGTAAACTATGTAGAAACCTTGGAAAATAAAATATTTAAAACATTAAATAATTAATTAATTAGATATAGCTAATCAAGATGAGTCAAATGATATTTTTCTTCATTTAAAATGACTACAAATTAATAAATTTTATATTCTTAAATAAGAATAAATTATTACTTCAATACTAAGTTGTTATATAATAAAGTTAAAATGAGATAAATTCAAGTAATACAATATAAAAAATTGAAGAAATGTATAGGTCACATGAGATGAGAGATAGAGTAACCTAGTAACATAGCAAAATTAAGGCAAAAAATTTAAAAAAATGTTAAAAGATGTATGGGTAAGTTATATTTTGAGATTCAAAGAAGATTGATTGTAAAATACCTGATCATCAAATCAACCACAAAGCAAATTGTCTCATAAAACATGCAAAAACTATAGAAAATAAAATATTTAAAAATACTAATGTTTTATTTTTTAATTAGATAGAGCTTTTTAATGTGAGACACGACGTTTTTATTGCATGCATTGAACGACATTTGGAAATATTAAAATTACATAATAATTAAATGTAAAAAATAATTTATGATTTCAATAATAACTAAATATATGTCTTAGGTAAGAATAGATAAATTAATCCAATATAATATAAAAAAGTTATAAGATGCAAAATTCATTGGAGTGTAGAATTTGAATTTCATAGAAATTTAACAAAATTAAAGCTAAGCTTTTGTAGAAATGATATAAATTTAATAAGATTGCTACATTCAATGACAATGTAATGTATGAAGCAAAACGTCTCCTAATACATATAAAAATACTAGAAAAATATTTAAAAACATGAAAAAGAATATTTAGCTTGATAGAACTCATCTGGTCGACTCTACAGGTGCCTGTTTAGTTTTCAATGAACCTCATTTTTGAATTGTTGAGAATTAACAAAGTAATTAAATATTGGAAATAATAAATAACTATTTTAATCTTAGGTAGATAAATCATAAATTTGAAATGAGAAAATTGAAGTAATGTAATTTGACCAAATAAAACCAATGTAAAGATCACATGAGAAGAGATTTAGCATTAAAAGAAAATAATAAAAGTCAAAGTTTTGATAATATGGTTTAACATTTACAAGAAAATCACATTCCATGATTCTAAAAAGATCAAGTGTAGTACCCTCGATCAAAAAATTAAGTACCAAATAAAACATCACATAAAATCGAATCAAAAACTGCCTTAGTATTAAATAGACATATTTTGAAATTATTACATATGTTTTAATTAAATAAGCATAAATATCAAACAAAAACTGCTTTAATATTAACTAATATATATATTAATTCCAAAAAAATATATGTCAAATCAAAGCAATAAAACCTAATCAATGCAACATAAAATACACGTTATAGTGATTTAGAGTTACATAGTAGTTTAACCAATAAAAGTGAAAAACTTTAGATGAGTTTAAGTAGATCTAGTGCAATATGCTATATCATTAAATCATGTATGAATAGAAATTTCTTCTAAAACATATTAACAACATAGAAAATTGAATATTTCAAAATAAAAAATTGATGATTAATTGATTATAGCTGGTAGAGATGAGTTCAACGATATTTCTTTTAATTGCATCATATGTCTTCTAAAATTTCTACAAAGTAATGCTTATATAAAAAATAAATAATAATATATGACTATTTAAATATTAAGCATTTATATAACAAACTTAAATAAAAAATTAATTAATATAATATAACAAAATTAATGTTATATAAATGTCACATAAAAAGGTTTTAAAGATACAAGTAATAAATCTAAATCAAAGTAAAAACTCTCAACAGATAAAATAAATCTGTTGATAATGATTGCATTCCATGAAAGCAAAAAACTTCAAGAGGAGAAACCTCAATCATCAAATTTGCTATCAATCAAAATGACTAGTTAAACATTAAATGAGCCCTAAGAAAAGATACAAAAAAATATATATTAAAATAAATATTTTATTTGTTTTATCTTATTGAGTTGAAACTAATGATGTTTGTTTAATTTTTGTTGGACTCTTGTTTGAAATACCAAAGAGTTACCTTTGTAAGCATAAATAAATAAAAATTATTTATTTAAACTAAAGAATTACCAATGTCATCGATTGTCAATTCAAATAATAATAAAACATTTCTTATAAGGCATGCAAAAACCCTTGAAAATAAAATATTAAAATAGATATTTAATTCGATAGAGCTCATTTAGTGAGGTCCATTGAAACTTTATTTTCTCTAATATACCTTATTTGCAACCATTACAAAAGGTTATCATTGTAGTTCAACATAAATAATAAGAAATTATTATTTTAACAATAAGTAGATATACATTAAAGTTGAAGTCTGGAAAACTAAGCAATGCAATACAACTAAATAAAAATGATGTAAAGGTGACACAAGAAGAGATTGATATTTATATTAACTAATTGAAAGAGATAATTTTGAGCAAATTAGAAAAGTTGTATTGGAAAGTTGCATTCTAAGTTGCTAAGAATATTCAGTATAACATCATCAATCATCAAATTAGGCATGGATGAAAATGCCTTCTAAAGAAAACCCAAATTCTTGAAACAAAATATGCAGAAAAAAATATTTAATTATATAGAACTTATTGAGACGAGTACAACAAATTTTGTTTTGTTTCAATTATATCTCATTGGAATTACTAAGATTTAATAAATTAAATAAGCATAAATAATGATCAATAATTATTTTAATATTAAAAAAATTATAATAATGCATAAATTAGATAAGTTGAAATAATTTAATATAACAAAATAAAAGAGATGCAAAGGCAACATGAGAGGAGATTTGGAATAACATAGTAATATAACCAATAAAGACAAAAAGTTGAAAAATGAGATAAATATATGAGAAATTTTTATTTAAGATAGTAAATAGATTGGGTGAAATATCCTCAATCATAAAATTGAGTACAAAAAAAATAGACCATAAAACATTCCAAAACCATAAAAATATATTTTTTAAACATAAAAATAATATATAACTAGATAAAGCTTTTAAAGGCAAGTTCAACATTTTTCTTAGTCAAACCTCATTTCAAATTAGTATAAATTATTAAAAAAATAATCATAAAAAACATAAATATTAATAAACTAATATTTTAAGCAATTAGATAAATTACAATAGAAAATTGCTTTTAAAGATATTAAAAAAATTGAGTACAACGTCCTTGAAAAAAAACTCATGTTTAAATTAAGATGACAAAAATATGAATAAACTCCAAAAAGAAAAATATCAAAAAAATGTATAATGAATATTTAGTTTAATAAAGATCATTGACATGATAAAAATGATGTATGTTTTTGTGATTATCAAACCTTTTCTCAATTGCTACAAATTCCTAAAGTAAACAAGCCTAAATAATAATTATTATTGTTATAAAACTAGTAAAATAATATTAATGATAAAGTAAGAAAAATTAAAGTAAATCAATATAACATAGCAACTATAATGTAAAGGTTATAAGAGGTGAGAATTAGAGTTAGATAGCAGTATAAACAAATCAAAGAAAAATTGTTAAAGGAATTAGATAAATTTTAAGTGAAAGTTCCATTATAAAATACTAAGAAAATCGAGTGTAACATCCTAGATCATCAAATAAGATAAGAATTGAAATGACTCATGAAGCTTGAAAAACAATGGAAAATAAGAAAAACATAAACTTGCAAGAATGAGAATTCAATTGGATTAACCACATCAAGGCATGTCCAATGACATTTATTTCATTTTTGATATGATGTTTTTGACTATAATTTGCATAATTAAATATGCATAAATACAAGTTAATTACTATTTATGTATTAGGTAAATAATAAAATAGAAGTGAGATAAACTTTTACAATGTAATATAATCAAATTCAAGCAATGTAAATTAGACAAAATAAGAGAATTTGAGTAACATGTTAATATAGGCAAACATTTGAAGAAATGAGGTAAAATTTAATAAATTATTACATTACAAGATACTAAGAAGCTCAAATGTAATATCTTCAATCATCAAATATGGTATGTAGTAAATTGCATCATAAAAGATTCAAAATCAATAGAAAATAATTTATTTAAAATATTAAATAAAGTTTTAATTAGATATAAATTATCAAAATAAGACCAATGATGCTTAAATTATGCCCATCAGATCTCAGTTGTAATTATTAAAAAATAATTCAACATAAATAATAACAAATTATTATTTCAGTAAAGTAAATATATATTAAAACTAAAATAAAATAAATTATATTATTGCAATAAACCAAATCAAAAGATTTTGAAGTGACATAAGAATCACATTAGAGTTTCATAAAAATATAACAAAATAAAGGAAAAATATTTGAAGAAATGAGATAAATTGTGCAAGAAAGTTACATTCTAAGATACAAAAGACAAAAGGTAATCTCAAAAAATGAAAGGATTTCTTTAGTCAAAGTGTTACAGAAGGATTACAACTTTCTTTTCACACCTTTGAAATTGGCATTCTATTTCCAGTATCACTATCAAAACGTAAAGTATGATGGAAATAAGAAATAAAATAACAATTAATGGAAAATATAAAAAATCCTTTAGCTAGATAAGTTAAAGGGTTTATGTAGCCAACTGGATAAAGGCGAGAGATCGTTAATCTACCATGCATGGGTTGAATTCTTGATAGTTGGCCATCCAATTATTTTCAATCAAAATGGACTTCCAATGGATCTTTGATCGTAAAACTGATAAAAGTAAAAATAGCTCATAAAGCATGAAGAAATCTTAGAAAATAAAGTATTTAAAAATATCAAATAAATTCTTTAGTTGGATAGAGCCCATTGGGTTGAGTTTAATGACTTTTGTTTCATCTCCAATAGAATGCATTTGATTTATGAAACAATACAAAATTATTTAAACATTATTATTAAATAGATATATATTAAAACTAAAATGAGGTAAATTTAAATAATGTTATATAATTGAAAAGGATATCATGGCCACACAAGAAAAGATTTACAATTACATAAACCTATTCAAAGAAAAAATTTGAAGAAATGAGAAACATTTTGTGGGAGATGCATTCAAAAATAATAAGAAAAACTAGTGTAATTTGCTCTATCCACAAATTAGGTGCTTATCAAAATGGCTCATAAAAATGAAGTAATGTAATTACTATGATTGTAAAAATGACTAATGTATTTGGATTAGAACTGGGCAAGGTGAGTTCAATGATTTTTCTTTCATTTTTATTGGACAAATGTTTAGAATTTCTATGATTTATTGTATTAAAAAAGAACATAGAATAATAAATTATTATTTTAATAGTAATTAAATATTTGATAATGTATTAATTAGATAAATAAAGTGGTGTAATGTATTAAAATTGAAGAGATGTGAAGATCACACCAAACAAATTTAAAGTTACAAAGTAATACATGAAAAACAAATAAAGAACTTTAAATAATGAGGTAAAGTTCAGATGAAAGTTACATTCCAAGATACCAAAGAGATCCAGTATAACATTATTTATCTTTGAGTAAGGTATGAATCAAAATATGTCATAAAGTATGCAGAAACCATGAAAAATTAAATATTTAAATTATAAAAATGAACACTAAATTGGATAACTTAGATAAATGAGTTCATTGACATTTCTTTCATCTCATTTGGGCCTTATTTTGGAATGCTACAAATTACCAAAGTAAATAAGCATAAAAAATAAGAAATTATTATTATAATACTAAGCAAACATATGTTTAACCTAAAGTCTAATAAATTAAATTAAAGATAACTAAATCAAATTTGATATAATGGTCACATGATAACAAATTTTGAGTTACATAATATTATGAGCAAACTGATGCAAAAACTTATAAAGCTATACCAATTGTAGGTGAATATTGTGTTCAAACAGAAGTTGAGTACAACATCCTCAATCACCAAATTAGATAAGAGTAGACACGCTTAAAAAAACATGTCGAAACACTAAAAAATTTTAAAATATAAAAAGTTATTTAATTATATAAAGCTCATCAAGATGAGTCAAACGACAATTATCGCATGACCATCGTGTCTCATTTGGATATACAACAAATTAAGAAAATAAATAATTATAAGTAAGAAAAATTTTTTATTTGAATATCAAGAAAAAATATATTAAAAATGAAATAAGATAAATTAAAGCAATGTATTGCAACTAAATCAAAATAATGTAATTATCACACAAGAGGAGAATTCGAGTTTCATAGAAATAAGGTAAATCAAAGTGAAAGATATGAAAAACTAAGAGAAATTTTACAAGGGTGCTACATTCCAAGATAGTAAGGAGATTAAGTGTAACTTCTTTGACCATCGACATATGTACAAATTAAAAAGTCTTATAAAGCAAGAATGAAATAAAAAAACAAAATATTGAAAATAAAAAATAAATATTTAATTTACTATATGTCGTAAAGTTTGCCTTCATAATGTTTTTCCTTATCTAATCAACCGAACTGCAAAACATGGAGAATTAAAAAATAAAATAAACATAAATAGTAATAAACTATTAATGTATATTTACTAACTTTATAAGAAAGACGAGTTGCAACAAATTGAAATAATGTAATCTATTAAAATAACAATACTATAATTGCTTCAGGAGAGTAGATTTAGAGCTTTATTGTAATATAACCAAATCAACCTATAACATTTCAATAAATGAGATAAATTTTATAAGAAGGTTGCATTCCAAGATATTAAGAAAATTGATTATACATTTTTGGTAATTAAATTATCTAAGAGTTAAAATAATTCATATGCTCAAAAAAAAATTTAGAAAATTATAAATAAAATTTAACTTGATATAGCTCATTGTTATGAGTTCAACTACTTTTGTTTCATGTAATCAAACCTATTTTTCAATTATTATAAATTACTGAATTAAAAAAATATAAATCAAAAAATATTGTTATAATACTAGTAAAAATGGATATATAACTATAGTGAGACAAATTGAAGCAATTCAAAATATCCAAACAAATATTATTTAAAGGTCCCACGATATGATATATAGAGTTAGATAGTGTTATAATGAAAGCAAAGCTTAAAATTTCAAGAAATTTGACAAATTATACATAAATGTCCCATTCTAAGACTCCAAAAAAGTTAAGTATGACATCATCAATTGTGAAATAAGTAATAATAAAAATTTCTCATAAAGTTGTTAGAAATCTAAGAAAATAAAAACTTATAAAAATAAAAATGAATATTTAATTTTATAAGGGTCATCTTGAGTAACACAACTATAAACATTTTGTCACCACTAGATCTCTTCTAGAATAACTACAAATTACTAAAGTAATTAAACAAAAAAAATAAAAAAAGTATTATTTCAATTTTAAGTAACTATATATAACGATGAAATGAAAGACATTAAAGCCATAAAATATAATAAAATCAAAACATTGTAAATGTCACAAAAGTGTATAGTTAGATTTCCATTGAAATATAATTAAATTAAAATAGAAAGTTGCAATCAAATGAGATAAATTGTATAGAATAGCTGCATTCTATGATAGTAAGAAGATCGAGTGTAACTTGCTCTATCATAAAATAAGTTACGAATTAAAATATCTAATATAGCGTAATAAAAATGGGAAAAATTAAATAATTATAAATATAAAGATGAATATTTAATTGGATAAATCATACTAAGATGAGTCGAACTACATTTATTTTTCTCAACTAGACCTTGTTTGCAATTTCTACAAATTTCAAAATAAATTAAGCATTGAGAAAAACAAAATTTTTATTTTAATTGTAAGAAAATTTATTCAAAAAAAATTAGATAAAATTAGGTGATGCATTATATCTAAATCAAATCAATTTAAATGTTAAAGGAGAGAAAACTTAAAATTACATTGTCATATAAACAAATCAAAATGAATAATTTCAATAAATGTGATAAAATTTATAGTAAGGTTGCATTCCAAAATACTAAGGAGATTGAAGAGAATGTCCTTGTTCTTAAAATTAAGTACAAATAAAAATATCTCGTAAAACTTACCTAAATCATTGAAAATAAACATTTAAAGATATTAAAAAATATTTAATTAGATAGAGCTCTTTGAGGCTTGTTAAAAAATAATTTATTTCATCTCAATAGAAGATCTTTTAGAAATACCATGAATTTTAAAAATAAATAAGCAAAAAATAATAATAAATTATTATTTTAATATATTAAAGCTAAAATAAGAGAAATTGTTGAAATTAAATGTTACCAAATGAAGGTGATGCAAAGTTCACATAAGAGGACAATTAGAGTTTCCTTATAATATAACTATATTAAAGTGAAAAAATTTAAGAAACAAGATAAGTTGTATGAAAAGCTACATTCCAAGATATTAAGAAAATCAAGTGTAACATCTTTATCAATGATGATCAAGGATGTTATGTTCTATCTTCATAGCAGCTTGGAATAAAACTTTTTTTTATAATTGATCTCTTTTTTTCAAAATTTTTCTTTTATTTTCTTATATTACTATATAACTCAATCTTCTCTCATTTGACCTTTAGATGCCTTTGATTTGGTTGTTTTCATTACATAAATTTATCATAATTGTTTTTTATATATATTTGCTTAGTATTAAAATAATAATTTATTATATATTTTTATTTACTAGGGTAATTTATATTAATTCCAAATGATATTAGATTGAGATAAAAGCATTCTTCTTTTCCAACCCTATTAATTTACAAATTGCCTTTTAAATTTTTAAACATTTTTACTATTTCTTTGGAATGCTTTATGAATCATTTTAATTCATACATAAATTTTTTGTCAAGGATGTGACACACAATCACCTTAGTTTCTTGGAATGCAATATTCTAGTATAATTTATCTCATTTCTTCAAATTTTTTAATTTGATTTATTTACAAAGTCTCCTATCATGTGAATTTTACATCTTTTTCATTTTTTTCAATTTTCATTGTCTTAATTTATCTCATTTGAACTTCGACATACATTTACATTATATTAAAATGACAAGTATATATCTTGTGTTTTATTAACTTAGTAATTCTTTGCCATAGCAAACAAAGTCTAATAGAGATGAGAAAATGTTATTAGACTAGTCTCATTTCGGTCTACTTAATTAAATATGAATTTTTAAATTTTCATAATTCTTTTAAATGTTTTTCCACTCGATTGTTTTAGTAAAACTTTTTCTTATTGTTCAAATTTTTTCCTTCATTTTTGGTATATTATAATAACAATTAAATATTATTTGTACTTATTCCAATTGATATTACATAGTAATTCCAAATGATATCTTATTGAGTAAAAAAAGTTATATATACCCATTTTAATGAACTCTACTCTCTATAGCACTTTTTTTATATATTAAATTATTTTTTATAGAGTTTGGTCTTTGTTTACAAGTTTTTTTTGTGCATACCTGATTTGATTATTTAAGATATTATATTAGATCTTTTTAGTATCATAGAATAGGACTTTTTTATACAATTCTTTTAATTTCATCAAATTTTTTTTACTTTGATTGGATTACATTAGTTTCAAACACTAATTCACAACTCCTTTAACCATTAAAATACTTTGATTTAGTTATATTACTTTTTTTAATTTACAATACTTTTGCTTTAATATATATTTATTAAGTTTTCAAAAATAAAAATTTATTATTATTTATGCTTATTTACTATTGTAGACTAAGTATGAATTAGGAGAAACAAAATTTTATTTCGCACATCTCAATGAGATCTATCAAAATTAAATATTTTTTATATTTTTAAAAATTTATTTTTTAAGGGTTTTGGCATGCTATATAAGACATTTTGATTTCTATTAGATTTGGTGATCGATGGTATCACAATCGATCTTCTAAGTATCTTAGAATGCAGTATTTTAACACAATTTATCTCATTTCTTCAAATCTTTTCTTTTATTTTGTTATATTATTATAGGGCTCTAAATCTCTCCTTATGTTGCTTTATTTTGCTTTGATTTAGTTACATTAAAAAAACAAATAATTATTACTTTGATTTGGTTACCTTTCTATAGTTTAGCACATCTTTTCCTAAATATAAATTTACAAAAATGTATTCCTTTTTAAGTTTTTTTTTATTTTATGTATTATTCATAATAAAAAAATCAAAGCTATACTTTTGAACAAATGACATAAATCATAAGAGAGAGTTGCATTACAATATAGCAGGTAGATTTAGAGTAATATCCTTGATCACAAAAGCATGTAGAAACCAAAATAACACATAAAATACGATAAAATAATTAAAAAAAATATTTAAAACATTACATTTTATTAAATGAAACTCATTGAGGCAAGTTCAATGATATGTTTTTGTCCTGATTAGAAGTTTCTTGGAATTACTATTATTTATCAAACTAAAGATGTATAAATAATAAGAAATTATTATGTTAATATTACATAATATTTCTAAAGGTTGGAATAATAGAAATTTAAGGAATATCATATAAAAAATAAATGTTATGTTAAGTTCTAGCAAGAAAAGATTTATATTACCTAGTAATATAACTAAGTAAAAGAAAAAAATTTTAAATGTGATAAAATATATTGGAAAGTTTTTTTAAGACAAAAATGAGATCGTGTGTAACAACCATAATCATAAAATCTTCTATTGATCAAAATAACTCATAAATCATACAAAAAAAACTTTAAAAAACTACTTAAAATATAAAAATGAATATTTATTTGTATATAGCTCGACATGATTTGTCCAACGTTGATTTTCTCCTCTTGATTGGACTCTTCTTGAAGTACTATGAAACCTCAAAGGAAAAAAGAGTAAAGAAGAATAGATTATTTTTATAATTTTATGTAAATACATATTGAAGACAAAATAAGATAAATTAAAAGAATGTAATATAACAAAATCAAGATGATGTGAATATCAAAATAGAGAAAATGTAGCGTTACATTGCAATATAATTAAATCAAAGTAAAAATTTAAGAAATGAGACAAGATGCTAAATAGATTGAGTGCAACATCTTTGATAATTAAATTTGATATAAATTAAATATCCTATAAAGTGTGTCATAATCTTTGAAAATAAAATACTTAAAAATGTGATAATAAAAATTTTAATAGATAAAGCTCATCGAGAGGAGTCCAATGGCATTTGTTTCATCTCAAATGGATGTTGCTTCAAATTATTATGAATAAAAAAATAAAAAGGCATAAAAAATTATATATTCTTATTTTAATATTAAGTAAATATGTATTGAAATTAAATTAAAAAATTAAAACAATATTCTATAACCAATCAAACATGATATAATGGCCATATGATAGGAGAATTAGAATTTCATAATAATATGTCAAACTTGAGGCAAAATCTTTAAAGAATTCAGAACATTTATATAAGAAAGTCATAGTGTTGGAAAATAAGGAGTTCAAGTGCAATATTCTCAATAGCTAAACAAGGTACAAAATGAAATTACTCATAAAGCATGCCAAACATTAGAAAAATATCTAAGATAAAAATAATAAATATTTAATTTATCGGCGTTTGTCAAAAAAAATACATAATTTTCTCTCATCTCGATCAATCCTTGTTTTGAATAATGATAAATTAAGAAAAAAAATAAGCATAAATAATAATAAATTCTCATTTTAATATTAAGTAAATATTTATTAAAGCTAAAATTAGGTAATTTGAAGTAATGTAAACCAACCAAATGAATCTGATATAAATGACACTTGAGAGGAGATTTTGAACTTCACATTAATATATGTAAATCAAAACTAAAAGTTTGAAGAAATGAGATAAATTATATTGGAAGGTTGCATGCTAAGATATTGAGAGGTTGAGTGTAATATCCTAAATTGCTAATTTTGATATGAATTAATGTTATGTAAAGTAGGCCAAACATATTGGAAATTAAATATTTAAAACCATAAAAAAATTATCTAAATTAATGTAACTTTTTGAGAGGAGTCCAAAAACATTTGTTTCAACTCAATAAAACTTTGTTTGGAATTAAAATAAATTACCGAAGTAAACATACATAAATAATAAAAAATTATGATTTTAATATTAAATAAGCATATATATTAAAGCTTAAAAAATATTGTAAAACAATTTAATCTAGCAAATTAAAAGTGATGAAATGTTACAGGAGAGAAGATTCCAGATTCATTCTAACATAGAACCAAACAAAAGAAAAATAATTAGAAGAAATGAGATAAATTGCTCTGGATAAGTCATATTCCAAAGTCCTAAGGAGATTGATTATAACAACCTTGATAATTAAACAAGATAAGAATTAAAATATCTAAAAGGTTTTAAGAACATTAGGAAATAAAAAATTTAAAATTATCATATAAATATTTAATTGGATAGTGTTTGTCAACACGAGTAAGACAAAGTTTCTTTTGTCTTTATCTGACCTCATTCAAAATTTTTATAAAAAACTAATTTAAATAAGTGCAAAGATTAAAAAAATCATTTTAATATTTTGTAACATATGGTAAAGTTAAACTTACATAAATTTAAGTAATTTAATATATCCAAAATAAAATGATGTAAAAGTCACACAAGAGAAACATTAGACAATTATAATAGTATAATGAAGTCTAAAAGAAAATTATAAATATGATAAATTATATAATAAAGATCCATTACAATATATTAAGTACATCCAGTGCAACATCATGGAATAACAAATTAGGTACAAATTAAAATGACTCATAAAGTATGTAGAAATCTAAGAAAACAAAATATTTTAAAATATAGAAAAGAAAATTTAATTCATCAAGATGAGTTCAATGATATTTGTTATGTCTTAATCAGATATCATTTCGAATTACTGAGAATTATTAAATGCATAAGCATAAATATTAACAATTTATACTTCTCCTTTAAGTAAATATATACTAAAACTAGAATAACATAAATTGAAGCAATATAATCTAAGTGAGGTAGAGTTCACACAAAAAGAGAATAAGAGTTACACACTAAAATTATGAAATCAGAGAGAAACCTGAAGTAAAAAAGATGAATTATATAGGGAAGTTGCACTCAAAAGAACTTAAGGAACTCGAGTGTAAAGCCCACAATCATCAAAAATGCAATTAATAAAAATGTTTTGTAATGCATGTCAAAAATCTTAAAATAACATTTAAAAGTAAAAAAATAAATATTTAATTAGATAGAGGTTCTCAAGGTTAGACTAATGACATTTCTTTTGTCTCAATTAGACCTCATTAAGAATTACTACAAATTATGATAGAACAAAATTATAAAATATTAATAAATTAAAAAAACATTAATATTAAGTAATTATTTTTTAAAACTAAAATGAGATAAATATAATGTAATCTAACCAAACAAAGGTGATTTAATCATCATATAACAGTAGATTTTTAGTTGCATAATATTATAACCAAACAAAAGAAAACATTTCATGAGGTAATTGTATAAGAAAGTTTCTTTTTAAGTTACTATAGAGAATGTGTGTAATGTCATAGATAGTAAAATTATGTACAAATAAAATTGATTCATCAAATGTTCCAAAATTCGAAAAAATAAAATTTTTAAAAATATACAAATAAATATTGACATTGATTGTCAGCTAAAAATTTCCAAAGCAAATAAATGTAAATAAAAATAAATTATTATTTTTATATTAAGTAAATATATACTAATGTGTAATAAAGATAATTTGAAGCAATATTTTATAACCAAACCAAGCTGATCTAAATGTCACAAGAACATGGATTTATAGACACATACCTATATAACATGATAAAGCAAAAAATTTGAAGAAATGAGGTAAATTCTATGGGAATGTTACATTATAAGATCCTAAACAGATCTACTATAAAATCATTGATCATCATGATAATTACATATAGAAATCTCTCACAAATAAACCAAAAACCTTAAAAAATATTTAAAAATATAAAAATGAATACTTTATTGGTCAAAACTCTTCAAGAGAATGTTTGTTTTCTCTTGATCAAAATCTCATTTTAAATTAGGATGAATTACTAAAACTAAATATGCATAAATAAAAATCAATTATTATTTTAATATAATTTAAAGCTAAAACGATATAAATTAAAGCAATGTATTATAACCAAAGCAAAGTGATGTGAGACTGTTGTCTGTGGAAATCAAGAGTTCCATAACAATATAACCAAATCAAAGCAATAAATTGAAAAAAAGAGGATTTCATAGGAATGTATCATAGAAACTAAAATAAGATTGAATGCAAAATTTTTAATCAACAAATTAAGAATTAATTAAAATGTCTTGTAAAATGTGCCAAAACCATAGAAAATTTAATGTATAAAAAATGTAAAAATTATTATTTATCTTAATAGAACCCATTAGGACGAGTCAAATGACAATTGTTTCATTTCAATCAAACCGCTTTTGAAATTACTATGTATTACAAAATAAATAAGCATAA